>PVJL010003577.1:125577-153712 GCA_004026885.1 Lyroderma lyra | reverse complement strand
CCTTATCTGATGCGTTATTTGCAAATATTTTCTCCCATTCAGTTGGCTGTCTCTTTGCCTTGTTGATGGTTTCTTTTGCTGTGCAGAAGCTTTTTAGTTTGATATAATCCCATTCATTTATTTGTGCTTTTACTTCCCTTGCCTTTGAGGTCAGGTTCATGAAGTCTTCCTTGAGTCCTAGGTCTATAAGTTTAGTACCAATGTCTTCTTCTATACGGTTTATTGTTGCAGGTCTTATATGAAGGTCTTTAATCCATTTTGAGTTAATTTTTGTGTATGGAGAGAGTTCATAGCTCAGGTTCATTCTTTTGCATATGTTTTTCCAGTTTTCCCAGCACCACCTACTAAAGAGGCTGTCTTTTCCATTTGGGGAAGTTTTAGAAACATCACAAACGGATTGTTCTGAAGCTGTGCATAATGGTTGGTAGAAGAGTGGTTTGGGGGTAGGGCTCATAGCCACACCCTCACCAATCATCATTCACTAATGTGATCTAATTTTGAAGTGTCTCCATTAACAGTGATTCAAACCTAACATTTATTGTTCAGAACTTACATTTTGCATAATTTTACTTTACTTGTTTTTTCGCATACCTCTGAAGAGCTCAGCCCGTACCCACGAGGGTACGCATACCAGCGCTTCAGAACCAATACACTGTACTCATTTGTCATTCCACTTCTTTCCCTGTGCTGTTTCTTCTGTCTCGAATGTCCATTGTTTCCCTTGCCTCTTGGAAAAATTATGTCCAGTTCTCAGGAGTCTGCTTTTCTGCATTGTCTCTGGGACACATACTCATTCCTCTAGCAAAAGGCAAGAGATTTGATCTACTCCTCTGTGCTCCTCATACGCCAAGCTTACTGTTACACTAATTTCTTGAGTTTTTGCAAGTCTTCTTTCCCAGCTTGTGAATCCTTAACCCATTTCCTGTTTAGAAAAAAAATTGCAGCTCACTGCCACATTCATTTAATTTTACAAGCAAATCTGAATGGTTCTCAATGTGAAAATAAAATACAAAAACTGTTCTTGGAGTTATTCCCAAACAGAACTTGTCTCTAATCCTAATGTAACAGAAATGTATGTGATGATCAGTATTTAATAATATTTTTTCATATGGTAAATTTCAAATGAAACTTGGGGAGTAAGATTAGGACTGTGATCTATAAGTTATCTTGGGGTAAACACTGCAGCCACAAGTGCTGCCAGCCTGTATTCTTGGGGCAAAATGAGAAAAGTGTTAATGTCTGTACTGTACTTAATTTTTTCTGTGTATCCACAACATGTTCAATGTTGCATAGTCCAGGGCATGTTTATTAAAAATTTGTTGAATAAATGGAATAATAAAATTAGAAAGATCTAGCCATCTGTAGAAATTATTATAAAAGTAGATACAGGCTCTTTCAAAAGGAGCAGACTTAGACCAACTCTCTCTGATTTACTTTACCTAGAGGCTGATTAAGTTCTGAGCAATTGATCAGAGAGCCTCTGACCTTGCATCAGCAGTAATACTCAAGCTGTCCTGTTTTTATGAAGTGGTCTTCCCATTGGGGCTTGAAATATTGTTCCCAATTCTCTGGATTGCACTCTATTTCTATCATATGCCTCATGCTCCATTTAAGTATCTTCCTGTCCTCCCTTGTCTTATGATTAGGAGTCAAACTGCCTGGGTTGGAATCTTTGCTCCACCATTTCCTACTAGGAGTCTATGCACATCTCCTAAGTTTCCTGTCTCAGTTTCTTCATCTGCAAATTAGTAAGGTTAAGAGTGCCTGGTTCAGAGGGTTGTTATAACAATTGAATATGCTTTGTAAAGTGTTTAACATATTTGCTTGAATATAATGAGAATTAGTAAGTGTTAGTTATTATTTTTTGTTTGTTTTGTTTGTTTGTTTGTTTGTTTTTGCTTTCTGGTATGTGGGTAGCTCCCTGGCTAGGAATCGAACCCAGGCCGCAGCGCTGACAGCGCCAACGCCGAAGCCTTAAGCCGCTACTATTTTTAATAATAATATTATTATTCCTTCTTTATGCCTATGCTTGCCTACAAGAGTGGAAATTCTGTTTTCTCCAATGAGCTATTCTTTTTTTATCTTTGTGCTTCAGGGCTCATATTAATTTTAGATGTCTCAATATAAGATGTCGGACAGTTAAGTTTGCGAACTTGCCACCATGTCCTTACCTTGGCAGCACTGTACAAACAACATGGTAAGGTGTCATAACCTTGGTGTATCTGTGTCTCACAGCTGTGTTCATGTCAAAATGTGGCAGTGTCTTATTGAGGGCATTCAATATTGTTGTTGCATGTTTTTGTGCACCATCATGAGAATGTTGGAGCTTGAATTAGAGCAATGAATAAACATTAATTTTCTTGTTAAACTTGGCAAGAGTGGAAGTGAAATCAGGAACATGTTAGTCCAAGTTTATAGGGATAATGCCATGAAGAAAACGGCAGTGTACAAATGGATTAAACATTTTTCTGAGGGGAGAGAAAGTGTCACTGATGAAGAGAGTTCAGGGTGGCCAGTAATGAGCAGAACCGATGAAAATATTGTACAAATTTGTGGAATGTCAAAATTGTCATTTGACTGTCAGAAGCATAGCAGATCAAGTAAATATCTATAGAGAAACAGTTAGGAAAATATTAACTGAAAACCTTGGCATGAGAAAGGTGTATGCAAAAATGGTCCCGAAGGAGCTCACTGATGAACAAAAGCAAGGGAGAGTCAAAGTTTGCCAAGACCTTTGGAGAGGCAAGACAACATTTTAGGCCATGTTATCACTGCTGATGAAACATGGGTGTACCAATACAACCCTGAAACAAAGTGTTAAAGTGCACAATGGAAGTCAGCCAATTGATTCATCAGTCTAAATCAAGAGTCAAAATGATGTTGCTAATCTTTTTTGATATCAGAGGGACTGTTTATTATGAATTTGTACCAACTGGACAGTCAATCGAATTTAGTATTTGGAATTGCTAAAAAGCCTGGGTGAAAAAGTTAGACAAGAATGACTTGAACTTTTTGCCAACAATTCATGGCTCTTGCATTACAACAATGCATCAGCTCACACAGCACTGTCTTTGAGGGAGTTTTTAGCCAGTACACAAATAACTGTATTGGAACACCCTCCATACTCACTTGATCTGGCCCCCAATGACATTTTTCTTTACCCTAAGACAAAGGAAATATTGAATGGAAAACTTTTTTATGACATTCAGGACATCAAGGGTAATACGACAACATCTCTAATGGCCATTTTAGAAAAGAGTTCCAAAATTGCTTTGAAGGGTGGACTAGATGCTGGTATCCCAAAGGGAGTACTTTGAAGATGACCATAGTGATATTCAGCAATGAGTTATGTAGCACTTTTCCTAGGATGAGTTTACAAACTTAATTGTCAGACCTCTGTATAGTTTATAGAACTTATCGTATTTCCTAGATAAGCCCTAGAGACTGTAAATTACTATAGGTATTCCACCAGTTTTCCAGACTTTTAGTCCCTCTTTTCCTGGTGCTACTATTTTTTCCATGGAAGCATTTAAAATATCTTTCTGTTAACTGACTCACAAGATTAATTGCCTTTATATGTTTCCTCCAGAAGGCAGAGCCTGACACAGAGATCAAAGTGATGACACTAGGGATATATGAGCGCAGGGTGATGGAGATGAGAAGAAAGGGAGAAATGGGAATAAAAGATGGTGTAGTAATGCAAATCATTTTGTTGATGCCAGCCACTTTATACTGAGTTCAAAAGTGATATAATAGTTCACGGGGCAGATAATTTTACTCAGCACAAAGGACTTTCTCCTAAGAGGCTGCAAGAAGCAGCTCATTTTTGTTGCACCCATGGGAAGAAAAAAGGGAGATTCAGCTGCTGATCCCTCTGATCTCTCATTTCCTACTGGTCATGATTCACCTTTTAAGGAGACATCTTCTTTTCACTTCCAAGTTGCATCATTAGGACTCTAGGTAACCATTCAGGAAGCCAGATTCCATGCCTACAATATGGTATTTCATTTTAATCCAAAGTGGAAAGGTGACTTGGTATGAGTGGGTGCTGCCCAAGAGAGAGAAGGAAGAAGGTCATGTAGAGAACCTGCAAAGATGCACAAGATTTGTATCCAACACACTGATTATGTAACTCCTATGTCAAAGCCTGGACTGACTCTCTGCATCAAAAGCCATGACCAGGTGTCTAGTATTCCCTAGTCTTATACTCTAACCAGATGAATTATGTTCCTATTAAGATCAGTTATGTTTATTCCTAAATTTTTCTGCCATTTATACTTGTTATGTAGAATGACACAACTTAATTAAATACCACACAAATTGATAACATATGAGTGTGGAAAGAATGAGAGATGTTTGTATGAAAACCAAGGAAAGTGTTCTGGAAGTGTTAATAAAGATAAGTCTCTGTAAAAAAGTAATTTTAAGTAAGTTTACTAAGAGAAACAACTGTAAAATATTTGCAAGGAGCAATGTAAAAAGCCAGAATAAACTGCATTCAGATTGTTTCACCTATGTCTTTATATTCTTGCTCCAAGGAAAATTGTAAATAAAGCATGATTTATGTGGTAATGCACAAAAGACAATATGGAACTCCAATCAGCAAATTCATAATTAAAGAAAACCTCTAAGCTAATAAAAACAAAATATTGCTTATATTGGTTATTATATATATATATACTTATAAATTAAAAGATTTTTTAGAGTTATATAGGCATTATGTTTTATGATTCAGCATTTTAACTAGGTTATTTTGAGTTACCAACTGCAATAGCATGGTTTTGGTTATGCTGTGATAACAAACAACCCCAAGTCTCAGTGAATAGCACAACCAATGTTATTTCTTTCTTACTCTAAGTCTGCAGGTCCATGGATGACTGGTAAAAGCACTTCTAGAAAAAGATGGATGGGGAAGAAAAAACATGAAGAATCCTATACCGGTTCTTTAATCATGCCATCTGGAGGTGGTGTACTTCACATCTTCACATTAGGCAAAGAAAGCCATATGATGATACCAATACTCAAAGAAGTGGGGAAGCGCAATCATGCCATATACCAGAAGCAGGGTGAAGAGAACTGGAAATACTGGCGAGTAGCAGTGATGCCCACCACACCAACGCCCTACTGTTTACAGCATACAGACTAGGAGGGCTTTTGCTCAATGAAGTGAAGGAGTTTGAAGCAGAGATATATACCAGTTTTTTCTTTAAATAATTAAAATAAATATTTAAAATTGATAGCTTATTGATTATATTTTTAAGATGATTCCTTTTCTCTAGGATCTCCTAAACATTAAAGTAAATACAGAGGAGACTTTTAAATAACATCTAAAGTATGACCTACCAAAAGCTTAATTCAGCCTATGTAATTCTGTCATCAAAATGTGAAATATATTCTCCTAATCACGCATTCTGCTTTTACATAAAAAATAAAGAATACTAAGACACTAAAACCCCCATCCGAAAAACATAATAATAAAATAAAGAATTTATTATTAGTTGATTATTAATAATGTAGAAAATTTAATTAGAAAATATTTTGAACCTGAAAAATTATTCAAAAGTCATCTAGTAATATTCCTTAACATTTCCCCCGTCTCCTTCTGCCCTTTCTTCTTCTTTTTTACTAATTCCAATTTTCAATGTCTATTGTTAAACTTCTTTAAACTTATCTTTGAACTCTAAAAGAGGTATCTAGTTAACCTACTTAAGTTGCATATCAACTTTTATGCTACGCTTTTTTAGATTTTTTTTCCTTTTATTTGCTTTTAAACTAGTTTTGTGGCAAATAAAATATTTGCTACATGTATGTCTTATATCTCAGCTTGTATCTCATAGATGTTCTACAAATAAATAGCATGCTTCTGTATTCATTCATTAACGTATCTACTACATATACCCTATTGCAGGACCGGTTGCCTTGACTTGAGGCTCCCTACAATAAATAACAGCTCTAGTCCAATGACTGGATCACTAGACAGTCAGGGAATGAGAAGGAGGTGTCCTTTGTTGGCCCTTGTATTCTCAGTGCAATGCCTTGCTCACCTGATGAACAGTTTCTTCATTAGAAGCAATAATACTTCCTAATTTTTATTTTGTCTTTAGTAAATGATGACAAATTGTGAATTGTGGTTTTATTTAATTTTTTAAAATTCTATGCCTAATTGGTATACTTTTCAATCTGCCTATGATATGTATTGCGTCATTAGTGAAAAGTTATATAAATATGGAAATATCAGGTTGGAGAAGTGTAGAGATGAGGTTTATTTAGAGTAGTAAAGATAGATCAATCACATTTTTTCCATTTAGTCTAAGCACCAGCCAAGAGCAATACGAACTTTGGGGGTGTGGTGAGGGAGAAAGTGTGGTTGGAAAGAGCTCCCCCAGTTTACTCCCCACCCTCCAGCTAAGGGCCTATGCCCTAAAGGGAAGTCACAGCATTTAGGAAGAACTCTGTTCAGCTGCTTACTAATTCCACTATTACCTGGAACAAATTGCCTAGCTCTTAGCCTCAGCCTCTTCATCTGATAAACCATTTAGCTCCAAGTGTGATTTTGAATGCTGAATAATAACCATTAAGAGCCCTAACGCATTGTTTACTCACAACTGGTTTAAAAACTCATATTGAAGTCAGTGAAACTAGTTACCATCAAGACCTTCAAAAATTGTGATCAACAATTAAATCCAATACTCAAAATAACAAGAACAAAATAGTTACTGTTTATTTAGAATTTAAATATTTAAATTTCCATTAATTGATTTTTTTTGTCTTTGTGCTTATTTTCCTCAAAATTCTAGAAAAGACATTTATAAACTATATGCCACTACCCATTGGTGGGCAATAAAATAAATGTAGTGGATTGTAACTAGCATTTTTAAATGAAATAAATAGAATGGAATAGACTAGAAACAATCAGAACATATTACATGATTTCTTAGCAAGAACAGTGTACAATGCAATAAATGGGTCATGATGTAAAATGTATTTGTTGCTGTATATAAAAGTTTGTAACATATTCTTTTCAAACAAGCCTAAATGAAATCTGGTACATTTTCCTACTATCAAATACATCTTATTTTATCATATCACTTCTTTTAATTAATAATAAAATATAAAATATTTTAGCCATTATCAAACCAACTTTTTCATTAGTAGCTTTTATATCATTATATGTCCTTTAGAATGATCCTTTTTTTTTTTTTTTTTAATTTTTTATGTGGGTAGTTCCCTGGCTGGGAATCGAACCCAGGCTACAGCGTTGACAGCGCCGAAGCCTTAAGCCACTACACCACCGGGGAACTCCTAGAATGATTCTTACATAGCTGGTATCTCAAGAACACCAAGTGTACATGATGTAGGACAAGAGGTGATCCACAGTACAGCCCCAGTGACTGCTGCTCAGAGGAAGTTCATTGGTGCCACACAGGCGGTGACGGCCATGCACTAAGCAAATGGTGTGTCCAATTAGATTTACACTCCTGGAAGCGTCACGTCCAGCATGACACAGCTGGTGGGTGAAAGGGAAGGGCGACACCAAGTGATGAAAGACAGTAGCCAAAAATATATTATAAGCGGGGCCAAGGGACTGAGCCCCTAGATTGGGCCAAAGCATAGCTTTTTATTGGATAGAAAGCAGAAATGAGGTTTGTACAGGGAAGTAAAAATCCTTCCTCTTTCCAAGGTCTGTGATTATCACACCTTAAGGGTGTTCCCAAAAGTCCCCATTGTGCTCCAGCACCTCTCTTGCCTTTAGGCATATATATAACCCCAAGGCATGGAGTCATTGTTATTATGTAAACATCCATTAAGGGAGGGAATGGTTGAGCTCATCCCACAGGCTAAACTGTACCTGGAAAACAAGGCAGCCACGGGGCAAGGGATTAACCTCAGAGAGGGTGAGGGTCTATGCCTCACCTCTGCAGAGCCCAATCTCTCTCCTGATGGCCCCTATGTGACTGTGCTTGTCTCAGGTTGTTCCACCCTTGAGGAATCTGACCTGTCGTTGACTAACCAGCCATCCTCCAGGGCCACATAGGGTGTGTGAGTGAGGGAGGAACAGTACCCCTGAGAGAGGGTCAGTTCTGTCTCCTAGATATTCCATGCCCCTGTGGCCTCCACGTTTAGCTCCTGCCTTAGGATGTCATGGGGCGTGCATGAGGGAACAGACAGGTCTGCAGCTGTAAGGCAACATGGAAGGAAGGACTCATCCCACTTAGGTGGCTTTAACATGTCTTTCAATGTGACATCAAGAACGGAATACAACACCAGAGGAGAGAAAACTGTGTCACAAAGATCAGAGGCAGAGTCTTTACAAGTGGCAAAGTGAGTCGTGAGGCAGTAAAACCTTCCTGGTTGTGCCTGCCCATTTAGGGCAAAGTACCAACCCAGGGACACAGACTAGGCCAACAGAGAAACACTGTCCTCAAAGACATGGAAGCAGACGCAGATGGCGGGACCATTAGGTAAGCTTTATAGATCATTTACATTATTGTTTGGAGTCCTACATAAGTCTTATGCTATTTTTGTAGTAAATCTCCCCCATACACTAGAAATGGGTTATCAGCACTGATTAAATTAGAATTCTGATGCCCAGTGTGGACTAACCCAGATGAGAAGCCCTCTGTCAAATCCTGCCTCAATGAGGCTAATGTCTGTGTGGCTCTGCTACAAACTGAACATGCTTATAAAGGTGCCACCAGACAAGAAGCCTTTCTGGTTCATCACTGCACCACAGGATGCCATGAAGGAAGTCACAGGCTGTGGCTTCCATGAAGCCCGTGACAAATTTAATACCCTATTACTTGCGTTGTCCGCACTAGGATTTCATTTGGTGACATCACTGGGTACAACTGAAGTTGAAATTTCTGTGACATTTTGGCAGGTGTTGCTTTTCACCAAAAACATTATTTTACATAGTTTAGCCACTGTGCAGTGCTTTAGTTCTAGAACTAAAACCTCGGGAAATCTAATGAGGTTGAAAAGAAAAGTGAAAGTTCACGGCCACAGCTTTAACAAAGGCTCATCCTCCCTCAGGCTCTGAAGTCGGTAACTCAGTTCAGTAACTGAAAATTAAATTAGAAGAAAATGCCACCTCTGCAGCTCCCGCTACCTTCAGCATTAAGGGTAATAGAGAATGGGCGGGGGTGGGGGGTTCTGCTTAATAGAGCCATCAAAGAACTCTCAGAGCCCTGAAACAGTGTGGGAAATGTCTCTCACAATGTTGCCTTCTCTGTCCTCTTTTCCCCTCATAGCCAAGTCCTTGTAGTATACTTCCTCTTCTCTTTCTCCTGTTAATTTTTCCTGTTACTCAATCTTCATTTCCATGTTCCCTTCTTCCCCACTTCCCATTTCTTTCCTCCACAATTTGGTTATTTTTCCTCCTGTCCTATATTTACATCTTTATAAAAATAGTTGAATTAATGTCAAGGTTTTTGTGGTTTGCCTTGTTCACAATCTGAGAGAAAACGGCGAAGGATTCTCCACTGCTAGGAAAGCGTAAGGCTTTGACTTTATCGGGTCCTATCAAATGAGCAGAACACTTTCTCAGGACGGCTTTATCTGGCTAAGTGATAAGGACTAGCAGGCAGAACTCACCAGCAGTGGCCCATATTCTTTAAAGGCTAAGGAAGAGCAAAGAAAGGAAAAGAAATTAGACCTTATCAGGTCCTTCCCTTTCTTCAAATAAGCATCTCTAAAAATACAAACAAACAAGGTTGTTGATTTGGACAAAAATCAGCGAGCTTTAATATAATAAAGATAATACTGCTACTCCTTTACTTCTAAACAAATTACTAAAGAACCTAACTATATTATATAGCTATAAAGAAATAAAGGCTATTTTTTTCATAATTTGATTATGCTACAAAGCACTATCTATGCATAGCAATTCATGGATCTAATTTTAGTTGTAATAATCTCTTGCCCTGTTATGTAAATGGAAAAAGACTGTCTACAGGCTTCAGATAGAGATAAGCTTAGGATCGAAAGCATGCAAAAGCCATGGTTCAATTATTCTAAAGTGATCCACGTCATATGTTAGAGTACATCTTTCTGCCTTTGCACAAAAGCTAGTATCTGCTGCAAATTAACCGTCCTTTTAAAAATGCTTACAGATGTCCTCTGGGAGTTTACTGAGTCAAATTAAACCCAAGTCCCACAACTTCAAAATAACTGGGATCATTAAAATTTTTTCCAAAATGCTTTCTCCTTTTATAATTTCCCCCCAGTTTTTGCCCTTTCTTTTCAAGAAAAGACATGTTGAACTTTACAGCAAGTACACATTACTTTCCACTTCCATTTCTTGTGGTCCCATCTATTTCACAGAAGAATTAAGGACCAGTACATTCTCACTCCATCTAAGTCTTCCTACGCCTCAGAAATGCAAGTTCTGGCCTGGCCCCTGAGCAGACCTGATTCTGAACCAACTTTACATCTTGGAATGTAAGAGGAGAGAGGGCAGCCTCTTACCCAGGGCTCTTTGGTTGCTCTTTGAAATGCAATTTATAATAATCCAGATGTTAGCTACCCTCAAGAGGGTCAGGACCTCAGAGAAACCTGGAGCCACCCACTGAAACTATCAGGCATCCCCTCCCACTGGCCCTTTTCCCTCATGTCTCTGCAGTGTAGCTTTATTCTCTCCTGAGGCAGACTTTTCCTCACATTCTGAGAATATGGGGCGGACCACCATCAATTCTCTTCCCAGGACTTCCCTAACAGAGAAGGAATGGCTCTCAGCCTTAAATGCAGGCATAAGGTAGCATGGACCCTGCTTAAGTTAGAGGCCCTCCTCCCACACCACCCACCAGGGCCAGGATAATTGTTCTGTAATTAGTGGTCCTTACTAAGACTGGTTGGAGTGGAGTTTCAATATATTTCCACTCAACATGGACTATACTTCCTTAGTTTCCGTGAAGGCCAGAAGAGAAAAAGACAATGAAGAGTTAGACATTAATGTGATGCCAATCACATCTTTTTCCACCTTTTGTCCTTCAATTTAAAAATTATTGTTATTTTGAAAATTGTCCTTTATCCAGGATTCTATACCTATTGGGGAAAAGATTTGTGTGTGTGTGTATATACATGTATGCGTGTTTTCAATACCAACTTTCATTAATCAGGAGATTTAATATTCTCCACAATGTCTCCAACCCTTGTTACTACTTAGCTTGTTGATAATAGCCATTCTAACAGATGTGAGGTGGTATCTCATTGTGCTTTTGATTTGCATTTCCCTGATAGCTAGTGAAGTAGGGCATTTTTCATATATCTTTTGGCCATTTGTATGTCTTTTTAGGAGAAGTGTCTGTTCAGGTCTCCTGTCCATTTTTAATTGGATTGTTTGGGTTTGTTGTTGTTGTTGTTGTTGAGTTGTACAAATTCTTTATATATTTATGGATATTAGCCTTTTATCGGAGGTGTTGTTCGCGAATATCTTCCTCATTTAGTTGGTTGCCTCTTTGCTTTGTTGATCATTTCTTTTGCTGTGCAGAAGCTTTTTAGTTTGATAACAGTCCCATTCATTTATTTTTGCTTTTACTTTCCTTGCCTTTGAGGTCAAATTCATAAAATCCTCTCTGAGCCCAAGGTTCTTCTATGCAACATACTATTTCAGGTGTTATGTTTAGGTCTTTGATCCATTTTTAATTGACAGAAGAATTTAGTTTCATTCTTTTGCATGTGGCCTTCCAATTTTCCCAGCACCATTTATTGAAGAGGCTTTCTTTTCTCCACTGTATATTTTTTACTCCTTTGTCAAAAATTATCTGCCCATACATATGTGGGTTTATTTCTGGGTTTTCAATTCTATTCTTTTGTCTGTGTGTTGGTTTTTCTGCCAATACCATGCTGTTTGATTATTATCACTTTGTAGTATATTAATAAATTAAAACTAGGGAGTCTGATACCTTTAGCCTTGGTTTTCTTTTCAGTATTTCTTTGGCTGTTTAGGATGTATTTTGTGATTCTATACAAATCTGATGATTTTTTGTTCTATTTTTTTTTTAATATCATTGGGATTTTGATGGAGATTGCATTAAAACTGTATATTGCTTTGGGTAATATGGCCATTTTGACTATGTTGAGTCTTCCAATCCATGAATATGAAATATCTTTTCATTTCTTTGTGTCTTCTTCAATATTTTGTAATAATGTCTTGTAGTTTTCAGTGTATAAGTCCTTTATATCTTTTGTTCAGTTTATTCCTAGATATTTAATTCCTTTTTTTGTACTCGAAAAATGAAGTTTTTCATTTTTTTTTCTGAAATTTTATTAGTATATAGGAATGCAATGGATTTTTGTACATTGATTTTGTAGCCTGCAACTTTACTGTATTTGTTTACTGTTTCTAATACTTTTTTGAGGGAATATTCAAGGCAGGGGTGTTCAATCTTTTGACTTCCCTAGGTCACACTGGAAGAAAAAAAACTGTCTTGGGCCACACATAAAATACACTATCACTAACAATAGCTGATGAGCTATAAAAAAGACCCAGACATAATTTTCATAATGTTTTAAGAAACTTTACAAATTTGTGTTGGGCCACATTCAAAGCCCTCCTGGGTTGCATGTGGCCCACAGGCCATGGGTTGGACAAGCCTGTTTTAAGGTTTTCTATATAAAGAATCATGTCATCTGCTATGACAATTTGGCTTCTTCATTCACAATTTGGATGCATTTCATTTCTTTCTCTTGCCTTACTGCTCTGGTTAGGATCTCCAATATTGTGCTAAGTGGTGAGAGAGGGCATCCTTGTCTTGTTCCTGATAGCAAAGGAAAAGCTTTCAGTTTTCATGGTTAAGTATATTAGGTGAGAATTTGTTATATTGGCCTTTTTTATGTTGAGATACTTTCCTTCTATGCCTATTTGATTAAGAATCAGAAGCTTGAAATTATATATAATTTTACTAACCAATGTCACCCTAATAAATTTAATAAAATTTTTTTAAAAGAGAGATCAAGTATTTTTAGGGGGTAGCCAGGCTGGGACACGATGCTGCTTTTGATTACTCTAAATTAGAACTGATATAGCTAAGCAATACATGAAAGAGTATAAAATGCCTAATGCCTATTGCATTGCTTTATTCTTTGACTTTATGTCTGTTACTTCTTCAAGATCTGTCCTCACAATATACTTTCCTACCCACTCCACGCCTACCTCAAGAAGTGTAAACTCTCAATGGTATTTGTTTTCTCTCATTTCTTCATGAATATTAGAATTAATACAAACTTTACTCCCCAAAATACAAAATTCTACATAATTTTTTGGCATACAACAAAAGAAGTTACTACATTAACCCAAATTGCAATATGTTTTTTTCTACTCCCCCAAAACATTTTACTGTACTTTCATAAGCTTCTTTTTATGCATAGACTTGCAAATACATTGCTACTACAAGCCGTGTTGTCAGGTAAAGAAACATGAGCTTTAATTCAAGTTTTGATCACCTGCTGGCTGTGTGGCACTGGTTAGATCACTTAACATTTCTGGACCTCAGTTTACCCATCTATGTCATAATATAATAAAATGTGTAGAGATGCTTAATAAACTATAAAGTGATATACAAAAATAAGGTAAAAATAAGGCATTTTATCAGTCAAGATTCAACCAGAGAAGCAGGCCAGCATATATATTTTATGTGTACATTTGTGTATATAAGAGTATTTATATATTTATAAATATATATGTACATAAATACATTTTTACAGATTTGTGTGTCTGGATTTATTACGGGGCATTACTAGCTAAGCAGTCTCTGTAGGGCTGTATCCAAGTCAAATGCTGAAGCCCAAAGTGCGCACGCAGGCAGGAGTGAAGATCACAAATAGGCTGAAACCCAAGAAGAACAGACTAAAACTTGCTTATTCTTCTTGCCTCTGACCTTGGTGACAGGGGCATTCTGCAGAATCAGGCAACCTTACCATGGATCTGAATGCGCAGACTTGGCTGGGGAGTCAGAGAAACTGAACAGAGATGGGGGAGAGGGAGAACAATTGCTTCATTCCAACGAAGTGAATGTAGAACTATTTTATAGTTTTCCCTCCTCTATGCTCCTGGGAGTCTCCAAAACTTAGGGATGACCTAGTCCTTCTTTTTTCTTTTTTTGAAGTTTTTTATTAGTTTCAAGTGTACAAAAGAACATAATGATAGACATTTACACACCTCACAAAGTAATAACCCCAACAAGTCTACCACCCATCTGACATCTTACATAGCTCTTATGCCACTGACTATATTCTCTATGCTGTTCTATACATTCCACAGCTACACACACACACACACACACACACACACACACACACAGACTTACATATATAATACATATTTTTAAAATTATAGTTGACATTCAACATTATCTATATTATTTTCAGATATACACACAGTGGGTAGGCATTTATATAACTTATTTTCCCTCAGTAAGTCTAGTGCCTATTTGATACCATATATAGTTTTTACAACATTATTGACTATTTCCCCCATACTGTATTTCACACCCCCATAACTATTTGGGGACTACCAATTGTACTTCCTAATTCTTTAACCTTTCTCACCGATCCCCCCAACCCCCTCCCATTTAGCAACCATCAGTTTGTTCTCTGTATCTATGAGTCTATCTCTGTTTTGGTTGTTCATTTATTCTGTTCTTTAGTTTCCACATATAAGTGAGATCATACGATATTTGTCTTTCTCAGTCTGGGCCTGGTCTTTCTTTAAAGGATGTCTACCTGATTAAATCAGGACCAGCAACAGCATTCTCCCTTTTGATTAACTCAAAATGAACTGATTTGGGACTTTAATTATAACTGGAAATCTTTGCTGCAGCACTGAAACTAATATTTAACTAAATACCTGGAAGATGGTATGGATATGTTACAAAACAGCTGCTGTTTCTCCTCCACTCTCCAACTCTTATAACAGAGTCTCCTCTGAAGTCCACACAAACCAGAAATATACTAAAAAGGAAATTCTGAGGAAGGTAGTTCAACCAAGATAATATAACACAAAGCCATCCCATGATCAATGAGAATAATTTCTATCCTAGATACAAGATGGCACAGGGAGTCAGTCATTCTCTGTTCTTGTTCATCACCTGTTGTTTTCCTGACAAACAGCACATTTACGTGGTTAATTGGTCCCAAGTGGAAGGAGGACACATGGAGTGAGACTTGTGGTTCTCCCTGCTACCAGCCCGTCCTGAGCTCTATCGTTAGAAATGCACCCGTCAAATTATGACCCAGTTGTAAACATAAAACACCACCACCACAGCTATGTTTTACTTTTGTCATGGACAAAGCTACTTTTCTTCCTCCTTTAGAAGGCAGCCTGGGCCCTCCTACTATGTTCTTGAGGTACCTTTCTCCTCTAGGGCTTGGTTTTGAAGAACAGATTAAATATGTATTTTTAAGCAAATTCTCTCTTCCACTGTTTCTTCTCACATCTGAGTTGTAGGGAGTATGCAGGTCAAAGCACAGTGAAAATCAGTCTATTGGAGGAATTTGTTTTCAATGTAATCACAAAATAAATTTTTTAGCTAGAACTTCAGGTAATTTTTAATAATTCATGATCACTACTAGAAGAAACTTTTGACACTGTAGGTTCCCAGGATTCTGACGAAAAAAAAGTTTCATTTGCTGTCCATTATCTCTACAGTACAGAGGGTTATTCTCATAAACTATAGCTTCAAGCCTTCCCTAAACGGCTCCCAAACCTGTCCCTGAGAAGACAACCAAAACTACACCCAGTGCTTCTGCATCAGGTGATTCCTGCCAGCCCTGTCGTACGTTGCTTCTACTTTCTGTAACGAGCTCCTGTTTTGTCCACAATGGTTGAACCTCTGCCACACAGCCCTGTCCTAATGCCCTGGGTCTCCAAGGGTTGGCAACTACCCTTGTAGGCCAGTCTCTGTGACTGGGTGTCCACTACTTATGGCTGAATTTCCTGGAAGAAGCCTCATTCCATCCCCTGAATCACTTTTTTCCCTCATAGTGGTCCATAAACCAGCCCTATCATCTCCTTCCCCCAACACCCTATCCCGTCACTTGCCGACCTGTCCATCTCTTGCCTACTTGTGGACCACAATGACTGTCCAGCTGTCTCAAATGCCTCTGAATATCTACTTCCAGCACTTTTCCTGGGAGCTTACCCTAAGGGTCTGTTTGAATTCTCAGTTTTGGGCTCTATCAGACAGGTGCATTTTACAACTGATCAAACAGTTGAAGTTGATAATTATGAACATGTGGTTTTTTAATAGAGACGCAAAAACCATGCAGACACCAAAGTATATCAAGAATAAATTTCACAAAATCTTAATGTTTATGTGTTGACAAAATAATTAGGTATAGAGCTCATGCAAAGCTTAATGAAGTAATTATAGGTGTTGATCAGAACGGTTTATAGTTAGTATAAAAAGAGATTTTTTCCTGTCTTCCTTCCTTCCTTTTTTGTTTTGTTTTGTTTTTTCTACATTCTGAAACATGGTTTTGAGCCAGGAATTACGCTAAGCATAAGAAATATAAGATGAATTTATAATATACATACACAAACATATGTTACTGGCCCTTCAAGTTTTTCATTCTAGAAACTGAGACAAATTTAAAAAAAAAACAACAACAAATAATTAATGCTCATGATGAGAGCCCACAGAAATGAAAGTGCTTAATTTTGTCCAGAAATGCTAGGGGAGTCATTTTAAGGACATAAACTCGAGTTGAATCTTGAGAATGATTAGGATGAATTTAACAGACAAATGAGGTAAGAAGGACTTCCCAAGCAAATGGAATAGATGGACAAAGACATAAAGAAGAATCTGTTACATTTAGGGAACTGCAGGGAGTTCCATATTGATGGGATATAGGACTGATTCAGGAAGCAGTTGTCAGCAATGAGTCTGAAAAGGTAGATAGGTCTGAACTCCTTTATCCTGCAGGTGTTCCTGGAGTATTTTAAGCAATGGACTGACATGATTTTCTTTTATATGAAGAGGAGGCTATATAGAAGAGGAGACCTGGTATAGTTCATTTTTCTGAAAAGTCCAAACAAAAACGTTTTAAAAACCTAAAATAAGGTAGAAACAAAAAGGCAGGTGTAACAGACATGGATAGAACCTCTTCAAGGATGAAGGTCCTGACATTTCTGTATAATATGAGACAACTAGAAGTTATTTTAGTTCCCAAGATCCTTCTGCCTAAGGTTGTTAGGCCTGCATGACAACTCAACTTTTCCCTATGCCCAATCCTACTTCCTTCCTCTCCTTCCACAGAGCTGATTTAAAGCTGAATCTGTTAGAGGAGGAACCAACCTATAACAGAGGAATCAAGACAGGGTAGCAGCAACTAAACTTAGAGACCAGTTAGATGTGAAGTGAGAGAAATGAAGGAATCTCAGAAGACTCCAAGGGTCCAGGTTGGTGCTGGATGGAACACAAATCAGCCAATTCAAGTGGGTCACACCCAAGGAGCATGCTTTGATGACGAGACAATGGTTTCAGGTCAAAATTTTTATGGGACATTTCAATAGGGCTCAAGAGAAAAACATTGTTTTTCATAGAACATATGTAGTAGCTATAGATAAAAGTGAGTATGAGCAGAAAAATACACAGAGTAAGATACGAAAATGAAGACAGATTGCATAACAGGGTTAGAATCCTTCAGTCATTTCAGTTGCAATCTCAATTTCCAAGTAATTAGGTAAGGATGACTGTTTATCTTTCCCTTAGTGATATTCTTTTTCTATTTGATATTATCATCTTTACTGGAATGCAAAGTCATTAAATAAAGGCATGGGTCTTGTACATCTTTTTAGCATAAACTATTTTAAATGAAACGGGCTCGATATTGAATGGGATATGGTATAAATATCAAAATGGAGCCAATCCCAGTTGTAGGTAGGAGTCTTCAATGCTCTCTAGGCTAAAGAATGTTGCTTTGAAGAGTTCTGGGCCTGTGCAACATTTATTTTACTGCTTAATCTGTTTTATTATTTCTTATATCAAAATAACAGGTAATGGTAGAATTTTGTGTCAAATTTCTGCTTGGTGTCCAATGACTGCCTTTACTTTGCTCTAGCTCTTTAGACAGTCTTCTTTTCATTTTGTGTGTCTTCCTCTTAAGAATCATCAGCATATGGCAGTCCCAAATGACTTTTTCAACAACTTTTAAGGATCCTCATCGTCAGAAGAACCTCTCAAGAGGATCAGAAGCACAGCTAATACCAGCTTACAGATTCCTTATTACATCCTTACACATGAATAAAACAATCTAGGCCTGTTATGCAGCTGTTTTTTCTCCTTTGGAGACTGAGAATTGATTGAAAAAAAAAAAAATCATGCGAACCCAACACCCCACCTTATATAACCTCTTGGCAGCTGAATTAGTCAAGGTCACAGCAACTATGCCATACCCTTGCCCAAACACCCTTGCAATTTCAGGACTACACAGTGGGAAAAGTTAGAATGTAGTCAACCTACAACATCCCTGACAAGTACTGTGTGAGAGCAATTCAATGTCTAGACTACTTGTTTCAGCCAGGAGATTAACTGACTTATCTCAACCCCATGGGCAACCTTGGCTCACATCCAGGAAGTCGGCAGTTCTCAGGTTAGCTTCTGACTGATCAAGCCATCAGCTGCTTCCCCAATCCCAGCATCATACACAGAATTACAGAACAGGACTTTTTTCCCATGCAATTAGGGGTTTTAGGGTTTTAGTTGGGTTGGTTTTCTTTTTTTTTGAAGGTTTAGTATGTCACTGTAAAAAGATTTTTTTCCCAACTAAATACTGTTTGGAAATTTTATAAAATAGTGTGCCTTTGGTAACATTAAAATAATTCTTCGGCTAAAAAGAAAACTTGTATAAATTTTTAATCCATATTAAAATATATAGTAATCTATATAAATATTGAATATCAATAATTATCACAATGTTGTTTTATTAATTATTATTTATTATATTAATAACATATCAAATAAATATTAGTATGTAATTGTATACATGTTATATCTTCTGGATATGATCTTAGGAATCCTGCTTACAAAAAAAATTGTTTCTACAAAACCAAAATATGTTTTTATTCTTTCATTATTTGCATCATTTTTCTTCAAGTTCATATTTCTTTCTTAAATAGGCCAAAATAATTTCAAAAGATGCCAAGCACTCTCAGTTTTGAGGACTACTGTTATGCAATAAAGTGAGAAGTGGGAAGCAGAGTTTAAATTCAGACTCAGGTGAACTTGTGCAAACTCTCTGGGCTTTAGTTACCTCCTTATAAAAGTTGGTGTGGCTGCCCCAGGAAAGAGACCTTAACCTTTGCTCTCCAGTTCTAAACATCCTATCTTCTTAGGATGAGTAACAGAGCAGAGCCCAGGACTACAGAGGGTATCACAGAAAACGTGAGTAAATAAAGATGAAGATGCACATACTGCCATCATTGTAGATGTTGAAAAATCAAAATTTCTAGAAAAAGTAAAAATGTTTGCTTTTACTTCTTTTACTCTTCTTATATTCATTGTGCCAAACATTTGCATCTTTGAAAACATCAAGATACTTTTTAAATATGCATTTAACCTGTTTGTGTTCTATAAACAAAGCTATTAAATTGAAATAGCAGTACTGAATAAAGTTGCTATGATAACGATTATTCATTATAGTTAATATGTTTGACCACTTACTCTTTGCCAGGTATCGTGCTAAGAGCTTACTTAAATTATTTTGTTTAATTAGACTGATAACCATAGTTTGTTAATGTTACCTATGAGATAGATATTATATATAACCCTATGTTATAAAAAAACAAGGAATTTCAAACTTAGGTTAAATAACTTGCCCAAAATCACTTAGTAGCAGATGTGAAATTCTATCTCACGTCTGTCCAGCTCCAACCTACAGGCTCTTAACCATGGTATTCAATATTATTGATACTCAATATTACTGATATTCAGTATTACTAAATTCAAAAATTTATAAAATTATATAAACTTTAAAAAAAAACAAAGTGAAACCTATAGAACATTTATCAAATTGTAATTCTATTTTATAGGACTTTCATTAGGGCTTATGGACTCAAAATCTGGAAACTGACTACCACAATTAGTGTTCAGAATAAAAGCCAGGCTTGAAAGTCCTGCTTTGCATTGAATTTCAAATGTTCCACTTTGAATGAAACAGATGTTGAACTTTAGATTAGTTCAATCTGCGTTAGATTTATCCTGTGCATACAGTAAGATAGTACTAACATGGGCACTTACGCTACTTTCTCTTTAGGGACACCTTTCCCTAGACCAGCTTCATTTGCAATTTAAAAGAGGTCTTTTCAAAGAAATAGAGGATTTTACTTAAAAGCACTAGAATTAATCTAGTGGGTCTGAGCCATGGTCCATCCAGTATTCTGTCTCTTCTAGGAATATAAAGGGGCACGTCATGTGACAGTGGTCTTCTATCATGTGAAACTCAAAAGGTTAGGGATACGCCCTGAGAATTCTTGATATTTCTCTAACTTCTGTGAATTTAGATTAACCTTTCTTGAAGCCACTTTTTTAGGTTTTCTTGATATAAACTTCATGTATACACTACCTTTTGAGTAAACGTAAGAAACACCTTGTATTTGTGGGTTTCAGACCTATGATTGCAAATATCTACAGTGTTCTCTAACACAAGGTCAACTGACTCATGTTTTCCCATTAAAGTTTGTTAAACCCACTCCAGGTTCATCACATATTCAGTTGATTACTGAACACCTATACTCCATTAAAAGGGATATTAGCAAGTATTCGGTATTAAAGACATACTGACACCAAACTGAGATTTTCTTCCTGGTATAATCAGAAGGATCAAGTAAGAATTTTTTTTAAATGAGCTTTGGAAGCCAGCAGTTTAGTGAAAGCATTTCATGTGGGTGCAATGCTTCTCCCAATGACAGCATAGGGTAGCGGAATGCAGCCACGGGACTTGTGTGCTCCCAGATTCCCTCCCAAAATTATTCTATTTGTCCAAGTACTTTAAATCATCTACGCTACTAGAAAGATCCAAATCACAATTCTGTTTGTTCTGTGAGTATAAAAGCAGAAATTAGAACATATCACTATGCCATAAAACCTGGGCACCTTCTCAAAATACTTCAAACTACCACCAACAAAGAATGTATACTGGTTTTACTTGTAATGGTCTGAAATTTACCTAGTTCAAGTTGTAAGAGTTTTCCATCTTTTTCTCACATGTTTGCATTCAGTGTATAATCTATGTTCACTCTGTCTATACATCCTTTGCAATTTCATGAGCTCCAGCTTTTAGTCTTTGCTTTTACGAGCTGAAGAGACATACTATTTTAGTCTCTCCTCATTTTTTTATTCTTTGGTTTTTTTTTTAATCATTAAATTTTCATAAAATTCAGTAACCTGAATTTGAGATTTGGTTGTTTAAAATTTTTATGTTGAATAAATTTTCTTAGTAGGTTCTAATTAGTGTTGGGAGTACCAAGAAGTCTATATTGAACTTAGCTCCTTCTCTCAAGCTACAAATTAATGAGAGCTACTGCATTGATTCTCCCAAAAGAACCCAACTCTTGAGTACCTTAACTCCCTTCCAAAGTCTTTTTTTTAGACCCTTTTCACCTCCATGCTTACCATCTGAAGCTTGATGCACTAAAAGCAGTCCTATGGGCTATGAAGTTTCCAGAATTGCTTGGTGACATTGAGATACAGGCTGTGAATTATCTCTTGTCGAGATACACAGCTTTAGGGATCATTTTTGAATGGCTATCTCAACATGTCAAATGCTTCCTCTCCCCTTCAGGTATTTTAAGTAGGGGATTAATCAGGCAGTTTGGCATATCCCAAAGACCATTACACTTGGAGTTCCTCCCTAGGTTTCTCCCATCAGCTGCCTTAATGACTGGAAAACTCAGGCTTCTGGATTCTTCTACTAAAAAGCAGGGAAAGGAAGGAAAGGGAAGGGAGGGGGAAGGGAAGGGGAAGGGGAAAAGAAGGGAAAGGACCCATTGATTGGACTATATAATATCTGATGGACTTGGGATGAGTACACCTCTATTATTATAGACTCCATAAATAGTAACATTGACATACTTATTTTATGTAAATTGTGCATATGACAGAGAATTAAAATTAATTCTCCATGTAAGTCTCATAAAATTTATAATTTTAATATTCTCTATTCTTTCTTGGGATTTTGCTGTATGCCAAACACTTTGCTAAGGGCTTTGGTTATGTATAACTTTTCATTTAATCTTCACAACAACCCTTGGAGTGAGTAGCATTATCCCCATTTTATGAATGAGCAAATTAATGCTTAGGGAGTTTAAGCTAATTGCCCAAGGTTGCAACCCTGGTAGTGACTTCTCCAGGGTTCAGATACATGTCTGTTTGATGCCACAGATTAAGCTCTTAAACATTAATGTTTCTCTAAACAGAAGCCATTCGAATAGGAGGAAAAAAAACAACACAAGTAAATATGATCCAAATGGTCCTATGACAGAAGCACAGAAATTTTACTTTGGGATTTGTAATTTACAGAGAAATAATGAAAAATAAAAGCCATTTCTATAATGAAAATTTCACTCTGCAGTAACTCATTTTATCACAGGCCTGAGGTCCTTGACATACACATTGGTAGATACAGATTATTTTGGAGAGAAACAACAAATTGAATTGTCTCGTTTGCATAGGTGAAATTTCAATTGTTTGCCTTTTTTCTCTTTAAATCATTATTTATTTTAGTATACAATGAGGGATTAAAAGAAGTAATTAACCACAATTCTACAATTGTTTTGTATACATACTCTAGAGAGCTATAACTGAGTAAAGGATTGAGGCTATAAAGTTCACATTGTGTGCATAATTTTAGTATATTTATTATGTGCAATTACTCATACATATAAAGTAAACCCTTGTAATTTTGACAATTGAACCATTGTAGCTAGATCTCATGTGCTTCAAAATGATTGCTTTGACTTCAAGTGACCAATTGGAATGAAAGCTAATTGATTGCTGCTTATTTAATATTCATATCAAAATCTCTGATCATTTCACTCACATAAACATTAATGGACCCTTTCAATTACAAGGATATTCCCAGACTATTCTCCAGAATAAGACATTATCTTCCTATTGATATCCAGTCACCTTTTCTGTACCTCCCTTTTATAAACCTCCTTAAACACACTGTTTTCCATTATTTTTCTAGTAATTTAAAAAATATATTCATCTCCTCTTTTACCAGTCCTGATGTACAATATAACCCATTGTAAAATTTTAAATATAGTATTTAAATGTATTCACCTATTTATAATATAATTTGTTATATTTTGTTCATGTCACCCTTTTATATTGCTATCTTCCTGATGTAGTAGAGACTGGTTGACTGTACGTCAAACACAACTCACCTTCTTTTTGAGCCCATAGTTAGACTCCAATCCTGTTCTTGCCCGCATTTAGGTGTGGTCATGTGATGAAGTTCTAATTGGTGGAATGTGATTGGTGTGCCCTTCCAGATATGGCCCATAGAAACCTTTCAAGTACCACTTCCATGTTCCTTTATTCTGCTAGATTTATACAGATGAGCATGCATCCTCAGAAGTCATGCCTTGAAGAGGATGGTGGAGCCCAGAAGGCAAAAGGAGCCTAGGCCCCTGAATCACCCAGCCCATCAATAAGAAAACCTACTTTTGACTTACATGAGTAAAAAGTAAATGTCTATTGTTTATACATCATTATGCATTTAGAATACATTATTTGTTTTATGTGCATCATAGTTTGGGTGACTCTTGGTGTGATTAAACAAAGTTTTGTTTAGTTTCTGAGTAAGTATTTAATAAAAATAAACATTGTAATAAAGAATATAATGAACATAAGGATCTGGTGGCAGTTAACGGCAGTGGTTTGCCAGTCATTCCATGAGACACTGTACATAGGCAAGCATGTTTAATTTTCTCACTGCCCTTTTAGTTGGACATAATCACTGTACTCTCCAGGATGGGCAAACCAAAGATCAATCCAGTTAAGTTAACCAAAGCTACCAAGTGGTAGAACAGGTGTCCACATCATGTCTATCTGGCTCCCAGCCTGTATTCTTCCCACTACACCATGACAGTTCCTTTTCCCCAAGTTCTTTTTTCCTTCCTTAACTAAGGCCCCAAATTATGCCATGTCCTTAAAGAGAAAAAAGGCCTAAAAATATTACTTGAGTCATGGCCAAAAAGAAAAAAAGAAAGTAAATTAATCAAATGTTTTGAAATATATTTTTATATCTGTGCTTAAATTTTTATCGGTCCATGCAATGAAATGATGAAAAATCACAATAGCCTACTCCATGATGGAGTCCTCAGATTTAGTAATTCATTGATATGAATCTATTTAAAAAGCCTCTGATAGTCCAAAAAATATATAACACTCTATCCTAGAAAAGAATGAAAGATGAATTAGAGCAGTGATGTTCACTGCACCATGATTTTGCTAAAAATAAATAAATATAACTGCTAATGTAATACTTGTATTTTTATGTCAGATTGAAGTATCACAAAACACATACTGGTCTCTATAAGGAATCAATAAGCTTCTACTGAACGGGTAGAGCCCAGAAGATGCAAGGAGCCCAGGTCTCTGAATCACCCAGCTCGATATTACATTTTTGCTGGGTAGGAAAAATCAGTTTGAAGTGTGATTTTAACTTTTATTATACTTTGGTTCAATGAGTAGTAGTCAAAACAGTCATTTTTAGTTATCCACAATAATAATTTTATATTCACCTAATAATGTGGAAGAAATTTTTGTTTTCCTTTTCTATTTCCTCTCTCCATTCTCCAGGAATGCATGCGCACCCTTCACCCACCCAGAGCTCTTTGTGGCTTAAGAAACAAATAGATGATACAATTGTAGAATTGTACACCTGGAAGCTATGTAATTCTTGTTAACCAATGTCACCCAAGGAAGTCTAACAATAAAAAACATTATGGTATTTAGCAAACATTTGAAAAAGGAAAAAGAAGCTATGCTAAAATCCCAACTCCTCTTTCTAAAGGATTAGTTTTTAAAGGACAGCTCTCCTTGAACTATTTATCCTTTTTCCCCGATTTCTCACTAGAAATCATCGCAGAAAGATCCCAAATTTTCTACTGTACTTGTCTGTCCAGTTGACATGTCTTGCTCATAGTAAATATTCAGTGTCCTGAACAATTAAAATCTTGCAACTCTTAACCTGAACATCACATAAATTGAAAAACCTTCATCAATAGAATCAAGTTGGGGCTGCTAAGAATACTGAAATATAAGTACTGAAATATTTTACCATTTCTGACCACCTTGCAAGTAAATACAGTGTTTCTTGACCAGAGGTTACCTATTTTTTAGAACATCATATCCCATTATGTAAGAGACTAAGAAATTTTGAGGATCTTCTATTGATGTTTTGAAATGGATACAGTCGGATTGAGGACAAAAATGGCGACTGGAGAGGAGGTCCCTAAAGCCTCTCCCAGAAAACACAATCGAACAGCCACCCAGGAGCCAAGAAAGAGGACATGAGGTGACAAAAAACGGCAGCTGAGACATCACGCATTGCAAGTAAACACCTAAGGTTTGGTAAGAAAGGGGCGAGCAGGAGAGAGGGGAGGGAGCAAAGATGGATTGCAACAGGACCCGATCGTGGCTGACTGCAGTGCATGGGAGGGGAGAAGCCAAGAGGCGACAAGAGAAAAAGCCCTAGCAAAGCGGCAGAACAGTAGGAGTCCGTTGGGGAGCTAGGCTGGGGAGCTGGAATTTGGAGCGGCGAGTTGGGGACTGACCTTGGGAGCCGGACTCTGGAACTCTTGAGTGGTAGCAGGGCTGAACGAGGACTCTGAACTGCAGAGACGACATCTTGGCTCTAGGCTCTCTTGGGACCCACAGTGCAGGCGCGCGCGGCTCCTGCACAGGGCTGCAGTTCCTGGTCCTGGCCCGCTGCTGGGGCGAGCCGGCTGCCCTGTGGACAATGCACAGCCCCTACACAGACAGGGCTGTGGCTCCCATTCCAGCCGGCTGCGGAGGTGGACCGGCTGCTGCACAGGCAGAGCACAGCCTTTACACAGACGGGGCTGCTGTTCCGGTTCCGGCCTGCTGCGGAAGTGGACTGGCTGCTGCGCGGGCAGCGCACAGCCGCTACACAGACGGGGCTGTGCCTCCCCTTCCGGCCCGTTGCGGAGGCGGGCTGGTTGCTGGCGCAGTGCGCACGGTTCCTGCGCAGGGCTGCGGCTCCCATTCCAGGCCCACTGCGGAGGTGGGCCGGCTGCCTTCCTACCTTGGGGTCAGACCCACAGCTTCAGACTTGTATGCACGCCTGCTCACGCGCCCCTGGGTCCTAAAAGCAGTGCGAGACTGCAGACTCTGCCCCAACATTTGGCCACGGAAGCAGGCCCGGGAAGAAAGGCGGATTTGATAGCATTCGTCCCAGCCAGCAGGAACAGCCTTGGCCCACATCACCCAGCTTCCCCAGCATAGGGCAGAAGGTGGAGCTGCCCCACTGTGCCTTTGTTAGCCTCTCCCCTTTCCTACAAACTTCCCAATCAACTAACTAACTACAGGAAGCAGAGGGACCATGATAGATGCGCACCGCCTCCAAACGTAGCAGGAGACCAGAAATAAGAAATAAACAACCCCTCTCTCTCCCAAAACTTGTCCCCCCAGTACCACCTCATGTCTGCCCTATAGCAAGACACCACAAAAGCACCAATCTGGGCTCCTGGGCACTACTGAACATAACGCCCTCATGTCAAAGAGGAAGAACCCAGCAGACAGGATGAATCCCTTAAAAACTAAAACTCCTCAGAAAGAACAGGAAATTTATCAAGACAGCTTCTTAGACCCAGAAGTTTTCAAATTAAGTGACAGAGAATTTAAAGTAGCCATTCTAAAGACTGTAAGAGAAATGAAAACATACTGGCGAAGCACCATGGCTGACATAAACAACATAAAAAAGGACATGAATGACATAAAAAAGGAACTGCATGAACAAAAGGAACAATTTAACAAGGAAATTCAAACATAAGGAAGCTTGAGATGGAAATGCGAGAGATAAATAATACAATAAAAGAAGTGAGAAACGAAATAACTGTCATAGGAAACAGGACCAACCAGATGGAGGAAAGAATTAGTGATATCGAAGATCAGAACATGGAAACAGCACAGAAAGAGGGAGAGAGGGAATATTGAACCAAAAGGATTGAAAGAACTCTACAAGAACTATCTGACTCCATGAGACAAAACAACATCAGGATAATAGGAATAGAAGAAGGGGTAGAGCACTCTACAGAGAACATACTCAAACAAATAGTAGATGAGAACGTTCCAAACCTATGGAAAGATCTGGAACCCCAAGTTCAAGAAGAAAACAGGTCCCCTAGATACCTGGACCCTAACAGATCTTCTCCAAGACACATGGTACTAAAGATGTCCAAAACTAAAGACAAAGAGACAATTCTCAAGGCAGCCAGGGAAAAAAGAACTATAACCTTTAGAGGAAACCCCATCAGACTGGCATCAGATTTCTCAGCAGAAACTCTGCAAGCCAGGAGGGAGTGAAATCCAATATTCAAAAATTTAAAAGAGAGGAACTTACAGCCAAGAATAAATTATCCAGCAAAATTATCTTTCAAATATGAAGGTGGAATAAAGACCTTCTCAGACACACAGAAGCTGAGGGAATTTGCCAGCACAAGGCCAGCACTCCAAGAAATACTGAAGGAGGCTCTTCGACCTGAAACAAAACATCAGGAAAAATGAGATAAAGTTGGGGCAACAAGAAAGAAACAAAAACAAACCAAAAACAAACAAAGAAATAAGTAATGGCCACAGGAAATCCTTACATATTGATCATCACTCTAAATGTTAATGGACTGAACTCACCAATAAAAAGACACAGAGTAGCAGACTGGATTAGAAAACAAAACCCATCCATATGCTGTCTCCAAGAAACACACCTCAGCCATAAGGACAAACACAGACTCAGAGCGAAAGAATGGGAAACAATACTTCAAGCAAATGGTAACCAGAGAAAAGCAGGAGTTGCCATACTGATATCTAATGAAATAAACTTCAGGTTAAAAAAGATAGTAAAAGACAAGGATGGACATTACATAATGATAAAAGGCACAATACAACAA
>PVJL010003577.1:49165-125477 GCA_004026885.1 Lyroderma lyra | reverse complement strand
TCAATCATTGTGGGAGATTTAACACCCCGCTACCAGCCATGGACAGATCATCCAAACCGAAAATAAATAAGGAAACATCAGCTCTAAATGACACATTACAGCAATTGGACATAATTGACATTTACAGGACACTTCATCCAGCAAAAAGAGAATATTCCTTCTTTTCTAGTGCACATGGAACATTCTTAGGTATAGGCCATATGCTGGGACACAAAAGTAGCCTCAGTAAATTCAAGAAGATCGAAATCATACCAAGTGTATTCTCAGACCACAAGGCTTTGAAATTGGAGATCAACTGTAAAAGGAAAGCAGAAGGAAACACATACACATGGAGATTAAACAACAGCTTATTTAAAAAGGACTGGATAAAAGAACAAATAAAAGATGAGATTAAAAAATATATAGAAACTAATGACAATGAAAATACAATGTATCAGAATTATTGGGACAGCGAAAGCGGTAGTAAGAGGGAAATTTATATCACTACAGGCCTATCTTAAGAAACAAGAAAAATCACAAGTAAACATCTTAACATCCCATCGTAAAGAACTAGAAAAAGAAGAGCAGACAAAACCCAAAATCAGCAGAAGGAAAGCAATAATAAAAATTAAAGCAGAGCTAAACCAATTAGAGAACAGAAGGACAAGAGAAAAAATTAATATTACGAAGAGCTGGTTCTTTGAGAAAGTCAACAAAATTGACAAACCCCTGGCTAGACTAATCAAAGAACAAAAGGAAAGGACACAAATATCCAAAATTATAAATGAAAGGGGAGACATTACCACTGATACCACAGAAATACAAAAGATTATAAGAAAATATTATGAAGAACTTTATGCCACTAAATTTAACAACCTAGAAGAAATGGACAAGTTTCTAGAAACTTATAGCCTACCTAGATTGAACCAAGAAGAACTGGATAATCTAAATAGACCATTGATAGTGAAGAGATTAAAACGACTATCCATAATCTCCCTAAAGGCAAAAGCCCTGGACCAGATGGTTTCACCAATGAATTTTACCAAGCATTCGAAGAAGAATTAACACCTATCCTCCTCAGACTCTTCCAAAAAATTGCAGAGGAAGCAATACTTCCTAACTCGTTCTATGAGGCCAACATTACTCTAATACCAAAGCCTGGCAAAGACAACACAAAGAAAGAAAACTATAGACCAATATTTCTGATGAACACAGATGCAAAAATTCTAAACAAAATATTAGCAAACAGAATACAACAATGCATCAAAAAGATCATACATCAAGATCAAGTGGGATTCATCCCAGGAGCACAAGGATGGTTCAACATATGAAAATCAATCAATGTGATACACCACATAAACAAAATCAAAGATAAAGAACATATGGTCATTTCAATTGATGCAGAAAAAGCTTTCGACAAGATACAGCATCCATTTATGATCAAAACACTAAATAAAATAGGTATAGAAGGAAAATATCTCAACATGATAAAGGCCATATATGACAAGCCCTCAGCTAACATCAGACTGAATGGGGAAAAGCTGAAGCCTATTCCCCTAAAATCAGGAACAAGACAGGGATGCCCCCTGTCTCCACTGCTATTTAATATAGTACTGGAAGTTCTAGCCACAGCAATCAGGCAAGAGAAAGGAATCAAAGGTATCCATATTGGAAAAGAAGAAGTCAAATTGTCACTATTTGCAGATGACATGATCCTTTATATAAAAAATTCCAAAGATTCCACCAGGAAACTATTAGAAACAATAAACAAATATAGTAAAGGATACAAAATCAATGTAAAAAAATCAACAGCATTCCTATATACAAACAACAAATCCACAGCATAAGATATGAGGGAGTCAATTCCCTTTGCTATCACAAAAAAAAGAATGAAATACCTGGGAATTAACTTAACAGAGAACGTGACAGACTTATACACGGAAAAGTATAAGACACTTTTGAAAGAAATTGAAATAGACTTTAAGAGGTGGAAAAATATCCCCTGTTCATGGATAGGAAGACTTAACATTGTTAAAATGGCCATTCTGCCCAAAGCAATCTACAGATTTAATGCAATACCCTTCAAAATCCACAATCATACTTTCATGAAATAGATAAAAGAATTAGTAAATTTATATGGAACCATAAAAGACCTCAAATTGCCAAAGCAATACTACATAAAAAGAATAAGGCTGGTGGCATTACATTCCCTGACTTCAATTTATATTACAAAGCATCAATAGTCAAAACAACTTGGTACTGGCAGAAGAACAGAAATATAGACCAATGGAATAGAACTGAAAATCCAGAAATAAACCCACAAATTTATGGACAAATAATTTTCGATAAAGGAGCAAAAAACATACAATGGGGAAAGGACAGCCTCTTTAGTAGGTGGTGCTGGGAAAACTGGAAAAACATATGCAAAAGAATGAACTTGAGGTGTGAACTCCATATACAAAAATTATCTCGAAATGGATTAAAGACCTTCATATCAGACCTGCAACAATAAACTGTGTAGAAGAAAACATTGGTACTAAACTTATAGACCTAGGACTCAAGGAGGACTTCATGAACCTGACCTCAAAGGCAAGGGAAGTAAAAGCAAGAATAAATGAATGGGATTATATGAAACTAAAAAGCTTCTGCACAGCAAAAGAAACCATCAACAAGGTAAAGAGACAGCCAACTGAATGGGAGAAAATATTTGCAAATAACGCATCAGATAAGGGTCTAATATCTAAAATATATAAAGAACTAATAAGACTTAACAACAATAAAAAACAACCAAATTAAAAAGTGGGCAGAAGAACTAAATAGACACTTCTCCCATGAAGAAATACAAATGGCCAGCAGACATATGAAAAAACGCTCATCCTCATTAGCTATCAGGGAAATGCAAATCAAAACCACAATGAGATACCACCTCACACCTGTTGGAATGGCTGTTGTCAACAAGACAAGGAATAACAAGTGCTGGAGAGGGTGTGGAGAAAAAGGAACTCTGGTACACTGCTGGTGGGAGTGCAAACTGGTACAACCACTGTGGAAGACAGTGTGGAGGTTCCTCAGAAAATTGGGAATGGAGTTACCATTTGACCCAGCAATCCCCCTTCTGGGGGTCTACCCAAAGAACTTGAAAACCTTTGTCAGCAAAGACTTATGTACCCCAATGTTCATCGCAGCGCTGTTCACAGTGGCCAAAACGTGGAAACAACCAAAGTGCCCTGCGACAGATGACTGAATAAAGAAGCTGTGGTACATATACACAATGGAATATTACTCAGCTATAAGAAAAGATGAAATATTGCCATTTGCACCAAAATGGACGGACCTGGAGATCATCATGCTTAGTGAAATAAGCCAGACAGAAAAAACAAGGAACTGTATGACTTCACTCATATGAGGAATATAAAACTGAAAGCAACAAAGAGAAAAGAAATGAACAAACAAACAAACAACCCATGGACACAATCAATAGTTTAATGTTTATATGGGGACGAGTGGGTTAAGGAGGGGAGAAAGGGGAGGGGGTGGGAGAGGAGGGAGGGGAAGCTAAATATAAGGTGATGGAAAGAGAACTCACCCTGGGTGGTGAACTTATTATACAACAAGCTGACAATGCACTGTAGAATTGTATGCCTGAGACCTATGTAATCCTTGCTAACAGATGTCACTCCAATAAGTCTAACAATAAAAATGAATTAAAAAAATAAAATAAAATAAAATAAAATGGATATAGTCAATCTTTTTGGTAGTTCGTGCATAAATTGTATTATATAATGGTTTCAAAAGTAAGCCTATACCTACAATTGGGTATTCTTCAGGAAATTAAAGAAACACTCTCATTTATAACTTTTATCCTCCTTAAATATACGAACAACAATAAAAAACTTACCTCATTGATTGAAAGTGGTCTCGCAAAACAGATATTATGTCCAATCAAGATAGTTTCAGTACTCTCTCAAAAGAGTGAAATATTTCACTAAAGTTACTGGGCATGAAAAATTTTAGAAAGGGTTGGTGAATATTAACGTGATCTAAACATCATCAATATATGTGAAACTCTTTCTAGATCCTCATGTCTCTTGGACTCCTCTCTTAGTTTTGACACTCTATCTCTGACTTTTTATTTGTGGTTTGTGATAAGAAAGTTTGACTAAAATTATTCTGATGACTAGTTTGTCTGTTTGAGGAGCACCCAAAATGCAAAACGATGAGAGTTCAACAGTGAAAAAATCTACACCCCTGAGATTGTAGTGTTGTGCTATAGCTAAGATTCCCTTTTCTTCATACATCCCCTTGTTTGGATATTCTCCCCTCTCCCACTCCAGTTCAATCTATACTGAAAGGGGCTTCACCCTCTGATTCTGTGACTGGAGCCCATGGCCCAGGTTCAGGCAAATATTTTCCTAACCACAGCATTGATTCGGTGTGGGCATCTGAATTAAACCAGTCCTATCAAAGCAAAGGCCAAGAATTTTGCAAGGAAATAGGGTAGAGGTTGCCTGTGAATACAACCAACACAGGATAAAAGCCTGGGAAGAGAAATAGAATCTTAATGGAATAATTTTGATGTCTATATCCAGTTGTACTTGCAGCCAGAGTGCTTCTGGAATTTTGTGTTATGTGACTCGAGCTTAATGTAGGTTTTTCATACCATCACATGCTACATAAATGATCTTAACTAACCCCTACAATAGACTTTGCTTATTTCCTTAATTTTTTAAATGATAGCACAGGAAAAATTAAAATAGCCTTCCCCTATCCAATGCAAATGGTCAGAATAATAACAGTAATAAATCTTGTTTTCCACAATAGCAGAAATGATTTTTGGTACGCTTTCATGCTAACAATTTTGTGGTTGTTGCCTTTCCATAAGTTATAGTCCCTTTCCATCAAAGTATGCTGGGTGGGGAACAAGCAGAGAATCCTCACAATGTAGCTCATTCATGTTGCTAATTAATAGGGTTTTAAATGTAGTGTTAGTGACCTCACACGAGCTGAAAATCAAGAGTGACAGTGCTTTTACCTTTAAATCACTATTCTTAACTGGGATATGAGACATTAAAACAGAAATAAAAATGAAAACAACAAAAAAAAATTGCACGAACACTGGAGATATCACTTAGCTTATGTATAAAAACGTTGTGGTTAAGGAAACTCAATGTGATAGACTACTTGCAGAAAAAAATTGATAGTATGTCATTTTTTTCAAATATTTTATTAAAAGTTATTTTTCTTTGAAAATGAAAATTGCTTTTATGTTGCTTCCCTTGTCAAAGCCATTTAAGTAGATCAGGTTAGAGGTCCTAATTACAAGTTGTTGGCAGTCTGTGTTTATTCTGACACACAGTCTGACAGGTAGACTGTTTGTTTGTTTTAATTTAAAGATAATTTATTACTCATAAAAGGTAGGAGACTAATGGTCCTAGAAATTGAAATCAGTTTCCTATTCACCAACTAAAGAGAGTATAATCTAAGGAAGTTTACGTTTCCATACCAATTTGTCTCTAAGGTGAGAATGTATTTTATACTCCACAATAACTCAATCCCTAGCTTTTCTCTTGAGATTGCCCATGAGGGTGCTAATTGTGTTGGTGACTTTGTTACACTCACATTAAGAATTATTCTGAATTCTCAACATCATTTTATATAATCGAACAGCTGGCAAATAGCGATGACTTTTATCACTGCCAGTACCACCATTTTTGAAACAGAAGAATCTATAACTCATTAGCAATTCCACAACCACTAAAGGCCCATTTTTTTTCTGTCTTTCAACACAAAACTGTAATTGTTTTACATGTATTTCTAAAGAAGCGTTTGACCTATTCATGGACTGGTGCCTTAAATTGAGTCTTTCATTATAAGAATATTTATGTAGACCTTGTTGAGCAATTTAAAAATGTCCCCAAATTGAGTTATTATAGTAGACTTCAAATTTAAGGGCTTACAATAATTTTACTTGGCGATAGTAGTATATACAACCTTTACATATAATCATTATTGAGATGCATGAAGTGTTTAAATTTTAAAAACAAAATTGTAAAAGATGAGAAGGCAGACATCTCAATGAGAAAAAAAACGTGCAAGAACATGAACAGGTAATTCACAAAGAAGAAGTACAAAGATTCAATAAGCACATAAAGTAGTTAATGTCACTCATAATAAATGAAATACTAAATAAAACAGCAGTGACAAATCATTTTTCACCTATCAGATTACCAAAGATTAAAAAAAGCAGTGATACTTAGTACTTACACTAATATAGTATAGGTAGAAATGCAAAATGTCACAATAATTCTGTAGGAAATTTAATAGCATTTATAAAAATCACTTTTTAAAATTATTTTTCACTTTCAGGAATTTATCCAAAGAAAAAACTTTAAATGATGTAAAGCATTTGAATAAAAATATTCATGACTATATTAAACCATATATCACACAGGAGGAACCTGCAGAGTGTGTGTGTGTGTGTGTGTGTGTTCTCACTTTTGTATTTTCAATGCCAAATATAGTCTCTGTCGTATAGAAATTTAGTATTTGTTTAATTAATTACTTATAATACATTGTGAAAAGATCTCACTCCAACTCAATACCTAACATTAAGGCACATAGTAAAATAAATTATGGTCTAGTTTTACAATAGCATATTATACACCTTTAGAAAATAAAGTCAGTCAATATCTATCAATCTGAAATGACATTTACAATAGATTAAGTATAAAGTTACAAAATAACATGGTTTAATTTTACAAAAATAAATTTTAAGATATTTCCAGAATATGAGTATATTTTACATGATAATATTGAGAGTGATATGTGTGGATTATGAGATTCAACTCTTTTGTTATTCATCTGCATTTTCAAAACTTTCTACAAAGGCTGTGTATTAAAATACTACAAGAAAATAACTAAATCTTTATAAAATAAAGTGTAAGAAAAGTTTTTCTAAGAACAACACAAGTGAAAACCATTAAAAAAAGATTAAATTTAGATTTTTCTATATATTGTACTCTATAATTTCAGTTTTGAAGCTACATTGAAAAAATATTAGTTGTGTCTTTTACAAATAGCTACTGATATATGTGTATCTATAGATAAAATAATACAATATATGGGAATTTCTTCAACATAATCAGTCATTGGGAAGAAGTAAGGCAGGGGAATTAAGTGTTGAGAGGTAAAACAAAATTAAGCATAAGTTGATAATTGTTGAGGCTGAAAGATGAAAAAATAAATTTTTTATATATACGAGGTCTGTCTAGAAAGTATCCAAGCATGTAATATAAGAAATAGAGACATTTATAGGTGGATTTTTTTTCCCCGACGGCTCTCGTATATTTCTACTTTTTTTGCATATGTTTTAAAGTTTACATCATATAAAAATTTTAATACAATAAACAAAAGTGATAGAGAACCTATCAACTGTAGAACATATTTGCAAAATGAATACCAAGAATTTAAATAAATTCTAAGGATATAATAAACTCATAAACCAATTATAATGTTAAATTGGCAGAGAACATGAACAGACAACCCACAAAAGAAAAAACAGTGACTAATAAGCATATGAAAATAATTGTTTATTTATATAATAATAACTTGTTTATATAACAAGTTCTCGAACTTGCCACCACGTACTTATGTTGGCAGCATTGTACAAACAACTCAGTAAGGTGTTATAACCCTGTTACTGAGTTGTTTGTACAGTGCTGCCAACATAAGTACATGGTGGCAAGTTTGCAAACTTAATTGTCAGGTTTTGGGTATGATGACAGCTCTGATGGCCGGTCCATAAAAAGAGTTCCAAAATTGCTTTAAAGGATGGACTAGGCATTGGTGTCGGTGCAAAGTACTTCCTAAGGGGAGTACTTCAAAGGTGATCATAGTGATATCAGCAATGAGGTGTGTCGCACTTTTCCTAGGATGATTCTATGAAATTAATTCTTTTAATTAATTATATATTTATAATTAATTATAATATAAATTAATTAATTTATAATTAATTATATATTAATTATACCTAACAAGTGAAGAAATTTTATTTAAAATGGGATAGAATTTCTCAACTAGTATTAGTTTTAAAATGACAAAAATCAATTTCTGACTTTAATAGTGGCAATATGAAATACCATTGATAAGTGTGTAAACTGTCACAAACTTTCTGATAATACATATTAAAAATCTTAACATTCTACTTATTCTTAGTCCCAGCAATTTTACTTGTAGCCATATAAATTAAAAAAATAATCATGAGTATATACAAAAATTTGTCCATTCCCAGCCAGGGAACCACCAAAAAAAAAAAAAAATTGTCCAGAGAAATATATCACAGTGATGTACATAATAGTACATAATAAAAGAGATGTACCTAACCTAAATGTGTGAAAATAGGAGCATTAAGTCACTGTGGTGGATTTATTGATGGAATTTTCTTCATCCTTTCCTTCATTCATTCATTTGTTCATTTAAAAAAATTAACCAGTGTCAGGCACTGGGAATACAATAACAGATAAAAATACATTCTGTGCTTCAAGGAGAGTCATATGATAGGAAAGATCTGGGGTGATGTGTGGCAGCCGCTTGCTACAGAATCAAGGAAGCCTCTTTCAGGGGGGATGAAAAAGGTGGGATCTGAAAAATAAGAAGAAATCTGCCATGCAGTGACCTGGGGCAATAGGACTCCAGAACATTAAAATAATTCTGTGAAAAATATTTAAAACCGAAAAATGTTCATGTCAAATTAACTGGGGAATAAACAAGTATCAAAGTCACATGTAATACAGTAATAATATTTATAAATATGTACATCACACATATAATTGGAAGGACAGATACCTAAATTTTACATTGGCTATTTTGAGTAGTGAAAATGTGACTTTTTAAAACTTTATCACTGATTTGTAAGTGTTCTATAATAAGAAAATAATATTTTCTTTAATGATATGTGTTTATAATAAGAAAACAACTAAATAAAAAAAGATTAGTTAAGGATCTTTGCATTCAAAAAATTACCGTTTTAAACTTAGGTACTCTGAAGTTGAAGGTGTACCAAGTACTAAAACCATAGGACACAAGTTGTACACCTTTCCTTAAATATTAAATACACTGAAAAATTTGGAGAAATAATGACAGTAATTCAGATAACTGACCATGTACATTGCTATGGAGCTCACACTGGGATTGACAGACATGCTTTACTTGGGTGATTTCTACTGTAATATTGGCTCATATTGTATTTCCAGGACTAAGTCGTTGGCATCAATAGACAATATAGACAGTGCCTCTATATTCATGAAACTTGTATTCTAACTTGAATGGACCTAGAGGGTATTTTGCTAAGTGAAATAAGTCAGACAGAGAAAGACAAATACCATATTATTTCACTTAGATGTGGAGCTTAAAAAACAAAATAAACAAACAGAAACAAACTCATAGATACCAAGAACAAACTGATGGTTGCCAGATATGAGGGGGGTTCGGGGTCTGGGTGAAAAAGATGAAGGGATTACAAAGTACAAATTGGCAATTACAAAAGAGTCATGGGGATGTAAACTACAGCATAGGGAATATAGTTAATAATATTATAATAACTGTGGATGGTGCCAGATAGGTACTAAGCTTATTGGGGGAAATCACTTCATAAGTTACATAAATGTCTAACCACTATCCTATACAATTGAAACTAATACAATATTGAATGTCATCTGTAATTGAAAAATAAAACTTTTTAAAATAAATAAACATATTTCTATTTTTATCACCACAGGATGATAAAATTATTAAATTTGTTAGTCAATAATTTTATTAACATTTATTCAACAAATATTTATGAAGCACATACTATATCAGACAATGTTCTAGGTAATGGGGGATATAGCCATAGGCAAATATTCCCACATTACCACAATTTCCAAATGAGGAAATAAATAACTTAAATATAACTAATAAAACTGTTACCTACCTGAATTTTAAAACTTAAACTGCTGCTCATAAGGTGCACTATGCAAGAAAATGATTTCCATATTTCTTTATCATTAAACCTTAGCCAAATATTAGTGAAAGCATTTTTCATTTTACTGGTTTCCAAAATGATAGTGTTGACCAATATAAGAGGATAATAATATCCTTTTCTTCAAAAAGAGACACTGGAAGAACATTAAAGTTGAAATGTTAAAAGAAAACAAAAATCAACTGCTGCACATTTTTGTTACTGTAATTCTCATGAGGGTTGCCAGAGAAGACAACTAATAAAGCTAAGCAACTTGCAGAATGTTGCAAATGCTATTAATAGATAGCGATTGACTAGAGAAGCCATGACGAATAATTTTTCCAAGTGGCAAGCAGCTTGAGCAAGCTCTAATGTAATTTTGGGCTTAATTATTTGGAAAAGGGGTAAATGGCACATGAATGAAATCCATAAGTGATACAAACCTCGGAATTATAATTAACAATGAGAAGAGGAAATAGTGCCGTGGTGCAGGAAAGTACCACGTGTCAGGAGGCATTAATCCAGAGAAGCTCCACTTGGAAATATGCAGGAGATATGGCGGACTAATGCTGCTTGCTGGACCTGTCAACTGGAAAGCTATTAATATATCTTACAGTTTGCAAACCACATACTCCTTCTTGTACACATGTTATTGCACTTGTACACACGTTATTGCACTTGTACATACCTTCATGGTCAAGATTTGTAATCTTCTGATACAGTTCCTACTTAAAGAGTCTAGAGATAGATTTCAATAGTTCAACAAATGTTTATTCAAACAGGACACTGAAACAGAGATAACAGTTAATAGGGAATTAATTAAAAGGGCATTGACGAGCAATACAATGGCTATCACTAGATTTAACATTTAAAAAATGTAAACATGGTGGTTGTATAGGTGCTTATCTCTGGTCATGGTTCAAACCTGTTTCTAAAATCTTGGATCCCCACCCCACCGCTGTCATAGAGAAAGGCACACAGCAACAGTTCTCCCAAATCCTTTATTTTCTTTCCATCTGATTCTCTCTCAAAGTATTTTTTTTTCTTAAACCATGACATCACATTTTATAAGCATGCCCGCTTACATTTTTGTCTCCATCACATGTCACCCCACGGGTCTGGGTGTACTCCTGAGGCCACTTATTTACTCAAAGGCAGTATTAGAACACTTCCCAAGCTGGCAGGAATTGCTTCTCCAATCATGGCCTACCACAGGCATGATTTGAGGATTCAGAGTACATGTTTTTTCCACAATTAGTTTTCTCCATTAAAAATAACTTCTTTCTAAAATAGTGATATATAAATATTAATATTTACTAATGGACACACTGTATTTTAAAGGAATATTAAACAAAAGAAAATATGTATAACAAATGTATTAGCACCTACTTACAATTAATGTTCTTTCTGTATCTTCGACTTTCAGCTTGAGTATTTAACACTCACTGGTTCTACCTTTACTTCAAGCTACCTGGAAATTTTTTGTGTGTGGAAACCTCCCAAGATAGACTTTTGGGATCTTTTTATTTTTATTTGTAATTTTAAATTTATTGGGATGACATTGGTTAGTAAAAATTACATAGTTTCCATGTCTACAATTTGACAATGTATCATCTATGTGTTGCATTATGTGTTCACCACCCAGAGTCCTTCCATCACCATGTGTTTGACTCCCGCTTCTTCCTTCCCCATCTCCCCACTTCTTTTACCCTCAGGTAACCACTAAACTATTGACTGAATCCATGAGTTTTTGTTTCTTTACTGCTTTCAGTTTTATGTTCCACATATGAGTTAAGTCATATGGTTCTTGGTTGTTTCTGTCTGGCTTATTTCACTAAGCATGATGATCTCTAGGTCCATGCATGTTGTCATAAATGGCAGTATTTCATTTTTTATGGCTGAGTAATATTCCATATTATTCAACTTCTTCAGCCAGTCATCTACCAATGACACTTCATCTGTTTCCATGACTTAAGGCTTTGGGATCTTGATGGCCACATATCTCATCTGCAGAGTCCTTTTCTTTCAGAAGCTACATTCAGACATACCTCTGTTGCGCTCCAAGAGCAGGTGGTACTGAGAACTCTCACTCCCTCACTAACCATTATTTCTCTTTCCTCTCTTATAGAAGTCAGGAGGTCACCTTTTCATCCCACCAAGATTGGCAGAAACGTAACAAGATATGTCATATAAATATAATGCATATTTATAAATATATATATATATATTAGTGTGATAAATGCTGTCTTGAAAACTGATTACCTGCTTATTTTTCTTCCAAGAAACTCATTCTTACCCCCTCCCACTTGGCATTGGCCTCACCAACAAATACAGTTTATTACCTTTCAAACTAGTCCCAAATCTGCAAAACCTACTGAAATTGATTTGCATCAAAAGCCTAGGAAGTGTAAATAGGGTTATGTTAAGAAATGTAATAATCTCTTCTGGAGCGGGACAAGCAGGGGTAGAGGGAAGGCCTGACTTGCCACATTTTCCATTTCTGTGGTGTGAATACTCCCACCCTGGCTGGTTTCAGGCTTCAAATGTGATGTCACTTATGCAGAACTGGAAAGATAGGATAACAATTGGCTTATGCAAGCCAATACAGGTAGGCTCCCACTCACCACAGGAACACTCAGCTTACTAGACCCAAACCTTTAAAATGCATTATATAGCTCATAACAGGTTTCAAAATGGAGAAAATACTTAACTTCATGTGGCCACCTCGGCATAACTTCTGGGGCTCTCACTTCCTCCATTCCTGGCCTTTTCTTCCTGCAATGACTATGCATTACCAGAGTAGAAAGTCAGACACATTTCCACTCTATAAATTTTGAATGCAAAAACATTCTAAATCATTTTTAAGACCTAATACAGGTTAATGCTATTAGCTACTATTTATATCAAATCCATCACCTTTCAACATGATTGTATTAAGCAGAACCTCTATTCATCCTCACATTAGCTAGATTGCAATTGTCCCATTGCTAAGATTATTTCAAATTAAAGCAGACAAAGTGTTTGAAAAATATACACTCAGGAATAATACTGAGTTGAAGAAAATGGATAAATTGTGGGAGGGAAATTGCCTGATTAGCAAATAGGAGTACTAAGATTGTATTTTCTGATGTTCAATATTAATAGGATAATTATGCACAAGAAATTTTCCTTTGAGACAAAATAAAGTATTTCAAAATCATGCAGAAAACGTTGATATTCATAATTTATCATTTATAGTTTAAATTCTTCCTCTTTCATGAAGACATTTTACCACATCATCCCAGGTGATAAATCCTTGGAGGACAAAAAAAGGCAGATATCTTTTGTATCCTCCCCAAACAGCCAACATCCTGTGGTTTGCTGATTGGTTAATTGATTTTAGCTAAATTTGAAGGCTTTTGACTGACACCTGTGATTTTCTGAATCCATAGATAGGATTTCTTTATTTTTTTCTACATTAAAAACAGCCATATGCATATATGATGAAAAATATTTTTTTCTGATTTGCACATTTCTTTATATGGAAAGTCATAAAAATGCACAAAATACTAATTATATTTAGTCATTTTTAAACCCCAAACAGTTTTTTTCTGAAAACAACATGGAAGTTAAACTATTAACATGGAAAATATAGACTAGGTAGCATCTAGTCTTTTATTGTTGTGCAATTAATCATCCCAAAACTTAGTGGTATAAAGCAACAACACTCTTTTGTTATTCCTCAGTATTCAGCTGGATGGTTCTGTTTTAGAAGCTCTCTCATGAAGTTGCAATGATGTGATCGGAGCTCAGGGAGCTTATTAGAGAGAGAGGCAGCTCTTTTATCTGCTTGTAGTCTCAGGACCCTTTCATATTGTCTTACCATGAGGTCTCTCCAGCAGAGGGGACTTGGGGTAGCCATACTTCTTCCATAGTGGCTCAGTAAATGTCATAGATGAGTGCCTAAAATAAACTGGGAGAAGCTACATGGACTTTTGTTATGTAATCTTAGAGACCACACAACTTCAAGTTTGCCATATTCCATTGGTTAAGGCAGTCTCAAAGGGGAGGGGAATAGAGTTCACTTCTTCTGTTTCACTTTTTTTTTTTTAATTTAAAGAATAACTGAAGATGGCAGAGTAGATAAATGTTCCTGCTTCATCCTGTGAACATATCAAAATTACAACCAAATTATAAAAATCAACCTGGAGAACTATCTAAAGTCTAGCTGAACAAAACTTTTATAACTAAAATCATAAAAAAGAAGCTATGTTGAGATTGGTAAGAAGGGCAAAAATGCAAAAAGGACCTGGTCCCAAACCTCTGTGTGGCAGTTAAGAATCAGGAGAGATATCTCAGCCACAGAGGTTCACTCCAGAAGAGTGATGAACCCCAGCCCCACACCTGACTCCCCAGCCTGTAATACTGATTGCAGGAAGAGGAGCTCCCACCATATCTGGCTGTGAAAAAGCAGTGGAGATTCCAACCATCTGGGTGGTACAAAAGGCTGCAGGAAATCAAGACATCCTTTTAAAAAGCTGGCATGTAGATTCACTTGCAGACATTCACCCTGGCTCTGGCAGAAGGATAGTGGATCAGAGGGCATCAGAGGCATATGGAGAGCTGTATGTCTTTGAGCTTAGAGGCTTTGGGGTGAGGGCTGAAGGAAAGTCATCCATTTACCTGTGTAAATTGAAGTTCTCTTCCTGTGCAGCCAGCAGGCAGCAGGGAGGTGCCATCTTTCCTGTTTTGAGCCCAGCTCCAATGCCTATGGCCAAATCTGAATCTGAATTGGTCTGGTGAGCTCCTCTCACTTCATCCTGGTGACTCACTGAGAACCTGCCCCACCCAACTCTGTACCACATGAGGCTTTATCAGTGGCTGAACCTTATGAGAACAAGCAGCTGGCAGCAGGTCTCAAATGTCCTGGCTTTTTGTGGAGCTACCCCAGGCAGGTACTGGTAGCAACCATCCTCGGTTCACAGAGGGGCCTTTCCCATACACTTCCAGGTTTAGTGAACAGCTGTGTATCGCTTTGTTACTCCTACCAGGTAGTCTCCAGGCAGTCACAGGCAGTGGTGACCTGGGTCTGCATGAGAGACCCTCCCAAGAGGCCCCAGGAACAAAATACTTGGAGGTTGACTTCGGACCACAGCAGAGCACCACCATATTTGACCCACAAGCAGCACACACAAAAGGGAATCTCAAACAGGCACCAGAGCTTACTGCAGCAAATCCCACTCAATGGTGTAAGCCCCTCACACAGCAGCCAGTAAACTGTGGATATGGCCAAACCCTACAGCCAGTTAGCCTGAGGTTTGATTCCATCTACTGATATGCCCAAAGCAATCAAGGCTCAACCATAACAGGAAGGCATACACAACCCACACAAGGGACACTTCTAGAACACTTGGTACAAGTGATGAGAAAGACTGCCAGGACCCCATAGGGGATCTATACATAAGGCAACCAGCCAAGATGGGGAGTCATAGCAGATACACCTAATAACAAACACAGAGAGGCAGCCAAATAAGAAAACAAACAAATACATCCTAAATGAAAAAAAAGCAGAAACTCCAGCAAAAGAACTAAACAAAATGGAGGGAAGCAACCTACCAGAGACAGTTCAAAACAATGGTTATAAAAATGCTCAAGGAACTTAGTGAGAATTTCAACAGTGATAGCAAGCATAAAAAGGGACATAGGAACCATTAAAAATAACCAGTAGGCAGTGAAGTATACAATAACTGAAATAAAAGATGCACTAAAAAGAATAACCACCAGACTGGGTGAAGCAGAGGATTGAATCGATGATTTGGAAGACAGGTAGCAGGAAACACCCAATCGGAATAACAAAAAGAAAAAAATTTTTTTAATAAGGATAGTTTAAGGGACCTTTGGGACAACATCAAAATATTCACGTCAGGGGGGGTTCCAGAAGGAGAAGAGAGAGAGCAAGAAATTGAAAATCTATTTGAAAAAATGGTGATGGAAAACTTCCCTAACTTGGTGAAGGAAATAGATATACAAGCCTAGGAAGTGCAGAGACCCAAACAAGATGAACCCAAACAGGCCCACACCAAGACACATTATAATTAAAAATGGCAACAGTTAAAGACAAAGAGAGAATCCTAAAAGCAGCAAGAGAAAAACAACTAGTTACTTACAAGGGAGCTCTTATGAGATTGTCAGCTGATTTCTCAACAGGAACTTTGCAGAGCAGAAGGGGTTGGCATAAAATATTTAAAGTGGTGAAAAGCGAGGACCTACAACCAAGATTACTTTACCCAGCAAAGCTATCATTTAGAATTGAAGGTCAGATAAAGAATTTCCCAAACAAGAAAAAGCTAAAGGAGTTCATCATCACCAAACCAGTTTTACAAAAAATGTTAGAGGAACGTCTTTAAAATGAAATAATAATAATAATTAATAATAATAACAATAATAATAATAATAGTAATATGGGAATAACTACATATCTATAATATCAATAATTATTTTCAATGTAAGTGGATTAAATGCTCCAAAAACAGGGTAGCTGAATGGATAAGAAAACAAACCCTTACATACGCTGCCTATAAGTGACTCACTTTAGATTGAAAGACACACACAGACTGAAAGTAAAGGGATGGAAAAAATTATTTCATGAAAATGGAAAAACAAACAAAAATTTTGGGGTATCAATACTTAGACCAGACAAAATAGACTTTAAAACAAAGGCTATAACAAGAGACAAAGAAGGACCCAGTAATCCCACTTCTAGGTATTTATCCAAAAAACCCAAAACACTACTTCGAGGGTACATATTCAGCTATATATTCATTGCAGCATTGTTTACAATAGCCAAGACGTGGAGGCAGCCTGTGTGTCTGTAGATGGATGAACAGATAAAGAGGAGGTGATACATATATACAATGGAATATTGCTAGGCCATGGAAAGGAATGAGTTCTTGCCATCTGTGGTGGGAAGGATAAACCTAGAGGGTATTGTGCTGAATGAAGTATATCAGACAGAGGAAAATAAATGCAATGTGATTTTGCTTATATGTTGAATATAAAAAACAAAACAAAACAAACACACAAAACAGAAACAAACTCATAGATACAAAGAATATTTTTTATTGCTGCCAGATTAGAGGGTGGTTGAGGGGGGTGGGTAAAAAAGCAAAAGGGATTAAAAAGTACAAATGTGTTGTTACAAAGTTGTCATGGGGATGCAGGGTATAGCATAAAGAATATATTCAATAATATTGTAATAACTGAATGGTGTCAGATTCATGCTAGATTTATTGAGTGATAGATGGGAGGGTGTTGCGACATGGTGAAAAAGATGAAGGAATTGGGAGTTCCCTGGTTGTGTAGTGGCTAGGCTTCAGCACTCTCAATGCTGCAGCCTGGTTTCGATTCCCAGGCAGGGAACTACCCACATTAAAAAAAAAAAAAAAAAAAAGATGAAGGAATTAAAGAGTACAAATTGGTAATTACAAAACCAGTCATGGAGATATAGGAAAAACAGTCAATAACATGGTAATAACCAGGTACAGTGCCAATTGGGTACTAGATTATTCAGAGGGATCACTTCTTAAATTATACAAATGTTTAAACACTACGCTATACATCTGAAATTAATATAAAGTAATATTGAATGTCAGCTTTAATTAAAAATTTAAAGAGGGAAGAGAAATGAAGGGCAATAAGAGGTCCAAATTTCCAAATATAAAACAAATAAGTCATGAGGATGTAATGTACAGCATGGGTAATATAGTCAAATATTGTGATAGCATGAAACTGTATCAGATAGTTGCTGGGCTTATCAAAGTGATCACTTCTTTAGATATATAAATGTTGAATAACTATGGTGGACATCTGAAGGTGATACAATGTTGTATGTTGGCCATATTTGTTAATAAAAATCTTTGAAAACAGAATAACTAACTGTGGTAAATTGAAAGGAACTATTTGCTTTGCTTTGACAAATATATAAAACCATGAAACAACCACTACAACCAAGGATAATGAACTTACCTATTACTCCTAAAAGTTTTCTCACACCCCTTAGTAACCATCCCTTCCCTTATCTTTCCCTCAATTCCAGGCAACTACTAATTAACTTTTGTCACTATTAATTAGTTTGTATTTTATATATATTGAATCATACAAGAGGTACTCTTTGTCTGGCTTCTTTCCCTCAGGATAATTATTTTGAGATTCATCCATGTTGTTGTATATATCAATAGTTCACAACAACATGGTCATGCATATCAATGCATATCAATAGCTATTCCATAATTTCTTTATCCATTCAGATGTTAGAGATATTTGGGCTATTTCCAATTTAGAGCTATTATGAACAACGTTGCCATGAACTTTTGTGTATAGGTTTTGGCATGGATGTGCATTTTCATTTCTCTGTGATAAATGCCAAAGAGGATGTTTGCTGAGTTGTATAACAAGTATCTGCTTAGTTTTTTTTAAAACTATTGTGAAATAATATGGCATTCTGGAAAATATTCCAAAGCAGAAAATATTACAGAGTGTCTGTACCATTTTATATTCCCACTAGTAATGCATGAATAATCTATTTTTTTCTGCATCCTCACCAACATTTGATACTATCCCAATTTTTTTTTTATTTTAGCCATTCTGATAGATGTGCTCATTGCAGTTTTAATTTGAATTTCTCTAACGATGTTAAACATCTCTTCTTGTGCCTATTTGCCATCTGTATATCTTCTTTAGTGAAATGTCTGTTTATATCTTTTGCACATTTTCTAATTGAATTTTTATTTTTACTGTTGAGCTTTGCCAGATCTTTATATAGCATATACAAGTCAATTGTGAGGACAATTATCTTTAGGAGATCTAAATAAGGCAAAATTATTCATGAAATAGCCATTTTCAGTGCTCTTCATTTTCATGTGTTCCCACTTTCTTTCTTCCTTAAGAAATTAAACATTTTCTGTAGTGTGGGTCTGTGGGTCATTTTGTATTGATGAAACACTTTTAATCTTTGAAAGTTATTTTTGCTAGGTATAGAGCTTTAGATTGACAGATTTATTTTTTGTTTTTTCAACTATAAAAATGTTGCTTCACTGTCTGCCATCTTGCATTATTTCTAACAAGGAATCTTCTGACATCTTTACCTTTCTTACTCTGTACAACATGCCTTCATGCCTTTTTTATTTGGCTGCTTTTAAGATTTGTTTTTTAATCACTGGTTTTGAGCAATTTGATTATGATGTGGCTTGGTATGGTGAGTCACATGTCCATTTCTAACCCAATTTCTGGCAAAGGAGAATAGAATCATGATGAAGGAATTAGACCAATTGTGATTCATCTCATGGAAATATGCTTACCTTCTCTGAGCTTATTTTTGCATGATACCTGGAAAGAGAACCAGAGTATTGTTAGCAAACAAAAGGGGGAAACAAAAATTTGGAAAAACAAAGTAAAGACTTGAAAAGATGAGTATATAAAGGAACAGGACAGAAATTAATTAAGAGATCAAACACTTTTAAATGTACTATCATGTAATTAAAAAGAATCAACACTGGAATGACATATTTGTTTAACTGGCTTGAGGTTAGAGTCAGAATCACATATGTACATAAAGTAAATATCTTGGATATCCAGGCAGAATTAAGGTTGGGCAGAAAAGAAGTTAGCTCTGCCTGTGTAATGACAGTTGGCCTCAGTTTACATAATTTAAAAAAAATTGTTTTATACTACAAGAAAAGTATTTTAAGGCATTCTAAAGATGATATAGAGTTCTGGAGTGGGTGAGGGGGAATAAATATACTATGGCAAAGCAAGGGGTAGCATTTAATCTCAAACCAAAGTCTTAAAGAGGCACCCCAAACTTTACTTCTTAGACAATATGAACATAGTATTCTTGGGCCCATCCTTCTGTTTGTCCCTAGTAATTCATGAAATAACTCAGAGTTGAGAAGGCAACCTATCTGAGAGTCCCAAGAGTCATTGAATTTAAAAATTCTGTCTTAGCCAGGAGAAAGTAACATTCTTCATGAATGTTGGGGTTCATAGCCAGACCTATCATCATAATCCAACAAAGCTGATCGTTCATGTGAAAGTCTTTATTATACTTCTTCATCATAGTAGTATTATGAGAAAATGAGAAAAGAGCGCATCACAAAACATCTTTCATGTACTCCCCTCATTTCATTTCTGAATTATCTAAAAATGAGAAGAAATGAACAATAAAGACTGGACAGGCCAAATCTGGTTAAGAATAATCGTTTCACGAAAGGATTGTGCTCCTGTAAAGGAATTTAGAGCAATGTCATAATTCTTATATGCATGTCATTCTGGTATTTAAATATAGGCTATGGTTTGATGGAAAGTGAGACATTTTAGGGTCTTACTAAAGTTATTCTGAAACTAACTTATTAGGAGTTCATTTATTCCATATATTTTCAGGAATAAACAAAACATGAACTTCCTCAGTGGCCCAGGAAGTAGGGACTTCTCAGCTGACAGATGACATTGCATATCTCTCAGTTATTTCTGAAATTCAAGTGCAAAATCCAGCCTTTATAGATATTGCCCTATGGATTTGTAACACTCCCTGAGATACTTTGATTCTATAACCCAAAGACTATAATGCACTCACCTATATGAGATTTTTGGATGAATAATATAATACTGATCTCTGATGCCACTTTCATATGTTGCTTTTTTTTTTTTTTGAGAAAATGTAAGAAGTACAGTGAAAATGAAGAACAGAATCTCTCCTATCAACTTAATATATTCTTCACTTAACTACTTAAAGACACCAAAGCAAAAGAAAGGTCATTATCAAAAACATGGCACGGTACTTTTTATCTGACCAGTAAGATGTGTTGCTCTGGTTCACAGTGAGAACTGTGACCCAGCCAAAGGAGAGTGCCACACTTAAAATCTGGTTTGTAATGTGTCTTTCATTTCAGCAAATGACCTCCTTTCTGCCGCATATCAAAGAAGCTGTATAGGGTCAGATGACCTCTTTACAGTGGGAGAGACAAAAGTCAGTGCTGCTACCTCGGCAGCACAGTCTCCAAGTCTGATTCTTCCCCCTAAACTGCAATACGGTAAATCAGCCCACAGCCACCTGCGTAGGAGACAATCCACCCTTTGGGTTTGTAGAAGTCATTTGGGGTAGTTTAAACAGCAAAAGGTATGGGTTTTGCAAATTGCTCAAATCAAATTGAGAATGAGAGAGAACACTCTTAATAACTGAATAAGGACGACAGACACAAATGAAATGTGCCCTGAGCCAACAGGGGCATCTGGTCACCCAACTCATATATAAAAGTGAGGGTGGGATTGTAAGGAATGTAAACAAATATGCAAGGTAAAACTATTAAAACTCCGTACTTTATGGCCAATATATTGTCATAGAAACACAAATGAGTGGGCATGTAGAAATCCCCTTCCAAGACAGCACTGGTTGATGTCATTTGTGTCATTATCACCCGAGGTGGAAAGTGTAGCTGGGAGAGAGCACTTCTGCAGATAGCACAGGAACTTCTGATAATAATTATAATGTGAGATTACTACAGGGCAAAATGATACTTGGGCATGATACAGAGTTAGGAGGTTCTCATTTGTTGTCTTTTCATTGTGGCCACTTGTTCCTTTTTTGGTAGCTACCAACACAGAGAAAAAAAAAGAATCTGTCCGGAGCGAGAGACTGGTCCTCCATCCAGCTGTGAGTGTCTCATGGGAACAAGAGTAACTCAGACGCCCCCAACGGACGGCATCCTTGGGGGCTCTCACCGCAGGTATTTCAGTGAGCTCGGGCTTTTGGGAACTAAAACCATTTCGAAGGGCAGAGAAATTCAGGAGTTAATGTTCATCTTAAACTCTTCCGCTGTAAAGCACAAATGAATACTAATTGAGAAATCTATTTAGCAAATATTCGGGGAAGAAAAAACACATCTTTTTATTTTTATTGTTGTTGTTGAAATGTTTCCCAATCCTCACCCCCTCAAAAAAAAAAAAAAAAAAAAAAGAGGGTTTGGGTGGGGCAGAAGAGAGAAAAGGAGAAAAGTGGCTTCAGCTCAGTGAAACACTAAAAAATGCACATGAATCAATTATGAAAAAGAGAAGTTCCCTTTGAATGAGGAAAAGCTGATTGGAATTAAGATAGGCTTTGTTCCTATCTGCAAGGTACAAGGAGGGGACTTTTCAGTGGAACAGAAAAGGGGGATTTGGGACTGTTTGGCTGCTTAATGCCATAGTGCTTCAGAGCCCATGTGAAAATTTGCTGCTGGCTATTAATCATCATTGTGCCCCTGCAAAGAAGCTGTTACAATGATGACTATATGTCATTATATTCCCACTGTAAGTAACGAATCAGAGAGCTGGGAAAGTTGGATAAGAGCGGCTGGCAAACTTTTAAGCGGTCGAATCTATTTAAATAAATTTACATCACATTTGCTACTTTCTCTGGTATGGGAATCATACTTTAAAATGAAACAATATGCTGTGTTCATGGGGCCTGGTCTTTTATTCCCCTGTCTCTGAGCCTACTTTCCAGGTCAGCCTTTGCCAGCGCTGACAGCACGCTTTTCTCATAGCCTCTCCTTCTCATAGCCTTTGGTTGCTTTCAAGTTCAATTTAGCACAATAAAGTTGTTATGCATGACAGTTTGGAGAGCAGAATAGGTGGTGTCTGAGCCCGCTGTGTCGCTACAAAGTGGGTCCATTCTCTGTGGGCCAGCTCAGTTACTGGAGCCTTACTGGTGGGATACAGCCATGGACTTCCTGACGTTCCCATCCTGACGAAAACAATTAGCTTCAAACTACATGACGCCGCGGGGTCAGCCTCTCTTTGACTGAGACTGCGCCATTTAATATGCTGCAGTGGATTTCAAATTTATGTTGATTTATCCTGTTGTGCTCCTCTTTTATGTACTTTATTTACAGATGTGTAAAGAACTGGGAAAGTTGGAGTCTCATATGCTTCAAGAGTTTTATTAGAGATCTAAACCATTGTTTTATGTTTATTTTATAAAGAAATAGAGTTGAAACGTGTCAGGCTTAATTCCATTAGGCTGAACTGCCCAGAACAGAGCCCTGGGGTTTGGAAGACAGAATCTGAAAGGAAGTGTCTCCTTGGCTAATCATCATCAACAAGCCAAACAACAAACAACCTTAAAACACTACTGTTGTCAGGATAGTTTTCTATTGAGGGATATTACCCCTCCAAAATCCCACTCTGACCTAAAAGTGACAGATCTTTTAATAGAAGTAAAATGTAATTTTTCAACCATTACAGACCACCACATGCATTTGTGTATGTGCATATGGATGTATCCGTTCAATTAGTGTTTAGTATTCATTGACATCCATCCAAGTGGCTACTGTCCTCAGAAATATACAACATTCCACTCCCAGAAAACAAATATTCGATTTTGACATTGCAGAATTGTTTTCATGCAGAGAATATAACCTCTCCTCTTGTCCCTCTAAAGAGAATCACGTAACAAAGCAAATTTAGGTGTATTTTGAATTTTACCATTAGAGTGGTTTAGGCCAGATGTCTTCTGTCTCTGAGCTCTCTTAGTAAAATAAATCAGTTGCCTTGATTACTGATCTCCCTAATTATAGGGTACAGCCATCAAATAAGCTTTCTTCTAGATTGGAAATTAACTGAAAGCATACCTTAAAAGAATATCAAGTTCTTAAAAGATTTTATTTTTTCCATAAGCTATTTATAACACTTAAAAATTTTTTTACGAAAGATGTGAGATACGAATAATAATCATGCCAAGTAATATTTGATTTAATTGTGTATTAGTAGAGAACCGTAAAAAGAAAAATTAAACATGAGAAGAGTTTTCAGAAAATGATTTTTGTTTCTCAATATTAAATTTAATATAATTTCAAAATGTTTTTGAGCCAGTTACATGATTAAAAATAGAAATATATATCTAGTTGCAGCTAAAGTTTGAGAAGGAAAGTCAAATTGTTTGATCAGACATCACTCTCCTTCTGCTAATATTTGAATATTATTTGGTGTTATTTATAGTAAGACATTTCTTTTAAAGGTCTCATTTTAGACAGTTTTTGAAAATAGAGCTGGTCAAAGTAAAATTACACCACCAGAGAAAGTAAATGGGTCTGTGACAAAAGCATTATACCCTTTCTAATTTTCAAATGGGATCATTTCTTTTCCATTCAAATGATGAACACTCCCAAAATAGACCAAGGTATTTAAGAGATAATTTTGTATTTAAACAGTCTTTTCTGCTTGGAGGAGTTCCCTGATGGTGCAGTGGCTTAAGGCATCGGTGCTTGCGCTGTCAGCGCTGCGGCCTGGGTTCGATTCCCAGTCAGGGAGCTACCCACATACCAAAAAGAAAAAAAAAAAAAAGTGTCATAAATATATTAAAAATTCCTTCATACAAAAGTAGTGAAACAGAGCATGACTAAATGTTAAACAAGAAGGATACACATATATACCTGGGATATTTACACACACACACACACACACACACACACACACAAGAACACTGTGTACAGAAGTATACAGTGATATAGGCTATAAAACTAACATACATATTCTCATATGAAGTCTGGAAATACAGGGTTATTCGATATAAGTTTGTTTCCTCATCTCAGAAGAAATTTTATAGAAAAAAATTGTTCAACTGATTTTTAAGAAATGATTGTTTTAGGGGAAGCTTGAAGGATTAAAGTACGTCATAATGATTTTGTGTAATATTTACAGACCCAGAATTTTGGACTGACAGATTTATATTAATATTCCTTATTTGAGAAGAAAAATTCCAGCAGAAATGTATGTGAAGAGGGAGGTCATCTTCATTCGTTAGGGAAATGGCTTCTATTAAGCCAATATGGAAGATGTTTGTTATGAAATAAGTCTGTTATAGATGATGATCAATCTTCAGTGTTTTCTAGGAGTGAAGGAAAGAAGGGAAGAGAAAGAAAAGAAAATGAAAAGCTCACTCTAGTAACATTAGCCAAATTCTACCAAAGTCCTTTGGCTGAAATTGGTATTCAAGACAATATAAGCTGAGGAACATATGATCTCGTGTCTAAATTGCAGTTTTACCCCTTATTTGCTTTGTGGTCTCAGATAAGTTTTCAAAAACTCTGGAGCTTCTTTCTTCCCACATAAAATGAAATAATAATAATTACAAAATATACAGGGTTGCTGTGCAGACTAACAACAAAGGTAAATTGGCCAATACAGCATCTGGAATGCAAGAGATATTCTAGAGATATTGACTTCCTTTACCTCTTCAATATTTTCATAGAGCTCTTGAAATTCTCATCCACAAATTCCTCTGTTGGTCATAAGTAGTTAAAATTGCTGACATAAAATCTCATAGAAATAGAGAAATTCTTGTTAGCTAATCTTGTCCTCATGGATTTTTGATGGTTTGGACTTGAGAAAAACGACACCCATACAACTAGTTTCTATTTGGTTATATTTAGCCTTTGCTTGTACTAGTTTGATCATCAAAGCAATGGGGACCTGAAGAAAGGTTGCTTAGCATCATGGCAGTGGTATATTTTCCTTACACAGACATTGGTTTAAAGAGACAATTTCATGATAACTACAAGACAATCTCCACAACAAGTCTCCCAAGGACTCAGTGAAAAATCTGAACTACCAAACGTAAAAACATCCTTGGCATTGTAAGAAACAATTCTGTTTAGTGGTGATTCCCGGTGCCCAGCAATAGTATGCCTTGGGGGAATAATGCTGTAGTGCGCATGAAGCGAATGAGAGTGAGCTCACTGCCGTAACACTCGGGCAGAGAATTACACTTCCCAAGTGAAAACCTCCATTCCCGTGAAAAAGCCACGGAAGCATGTGTGCATGTGATGACGGAGGGCGGCACGGAGGGGGTGAGGAGTTCTTCCCCCTCAGCATTTGAGCGTTACATCGCCAGTGTAACACTTACAAGGATTTGGCAAAACTTAACAGAGAACAAAACTTTCGGAAGAATATATTCTATTTCTACTCATTATGCTGTACAAGTTTTCCAGGTACTAGCAATGATCTTGACCGAATAATTGGCCAAAATTGTTTTTTCTAGCATGCATCTGTCTAATTAAATTTTTACATTAATGATAGTCTTATTGTAGACAGTGCAATGTAGTTTGTAGAATTAACTGGGTATACATAATAAATACTGTATTGAACTACAAAAACACACCCAATTCAAACAATAAAATAAAAATAAAAACATACCCAATTGTATGTTAGAAATACCATCTATAAGGGAAATAAGATAAACATTTTTTATTAAATTCAATATATGGACACCTTGGTTCTTTTGCTCAGTTTCTATGTTTAATGGCAGTTGATTGTGGTCATTAATGAAGTGGTTTCTTTGTATATTTAAAATATGCAAAATACAAAACAGACTTTTAACTTGACTTTTAAAGTGATCTTTTCTTTACAAATATTGGTAGCAAACCAAGAAGAGATTAGTTACATTATATTTCTAACTATTTCCCTGCCTTTCAACTATTAAACAGGTTACATTTTTTTTCTATCTCCTCATCATGAGATGATTTTTTTCCAAGACCTGAGAATATTGAATTAAACGTATACATGTTAAATAGGTTATTTGTGCAACATATAATCTTTAAACAATTTTGTTTATGGGCAAGCTGTTAATAAAGGGACATATGTGCTGTTTTATATATCCACATGCTTTACTACCATTTTTTAGATAAGCACCATAACTTAAGTTGTCTTCCACACAAAGTTCTGGCAAGCTTCAATAGATTCATTAGTGGGTTTTTCTTTACAACCAACGAAGCTCAAAGAACTTCTAACAATGGAGCTAATCACTGCCTCTTCCCTGACCCAAGCTTAGGTTTTCCCTCCTTTCACTCCAGACTCTTATTTCATTTCTGAGCAATTGGATTTCCTGGCATTCCCAGAACAAATAAATATCTCCCTTTTTCCCCCTGCTTACATCTTTTGTGTATATTTTTTCTATACGACTGCCTGTATTTAAACTAGTGTGGTAATGGCAGGGTTCTTCAGGTAATCTTTCATTGGATGTAAATGGTGTAGCATTAAAATGCAGATAATGTTACCTCAATTAGAGAATGCTGTGCAAAACTTGAAAAAGACGTAGCTAAATGTTTGGACTAAACAAATAAGTCTATGTTGTTAAGAGTGGGGCTGGGCAAGTTGCATTTTCAATAGCTCCCTTAATGAATAAATGTTAGACTGTATCAACAGTCCTGAACAGGCTTGTGGTTTGTGTGTGCATGAAGTGTAATGGTATCAATTGACTGGCTCTTTGTGGTTGCTATAAAGTACTCTTGAATATGTCAATGGAGAGAAGGCCTGCAGACAATGAAGCCATGACAGCTGAATGTCAGCAGCGACCTTGAACCTAAACTGGTTTCACCATTCCAGTGACTCCAGCTACAGTGAAGACATGCACTGGAGCCGGACCTTCGGCATTGCCTGTCATTTTCTATGTTCAGATTCCAAGCACTTAAGTGACAATTTCACCACATTGCTAGACCCTGCTAATATGCATCAGTGAACGTTCACTTATTAGAGATGGAGCTAACGATATGTTCAGCATTTTAATCAGACTTCCATTGACATTTAAAAATACAAACATAGAGCAAAACAAATCATCATTCTAGACTAAATGTTTCATAGAAACAAACTCATCCAGAGAAGATACTCAAAACACGTCTTTTTTGCAGCAATGGATGCTTTGATATCAATCTTGCATTACATAGCATTGCTGCACATACATTACTACATTCTTTATTGCTGCAAATAGCACATGATTAGTTAATTAAAATATGGCATCAAGGAATAATTAATATTTGTAATGCAGTGTTTCTTTAATGAAAAACAAGAGAATTCTTTTAAAGGTCACTTTTACAGATTAAATGTGTCTTTAACATAAATGGAATGTTATTAAGCTAGGCTCAATATTCAGGAGAGAACTACAAAGCCTTTTGTGGCAAAACATTACTAATGAATTCAAGAAACTGAATCCCTTTGCTAATGCTGAAGTTGAGCAAGGTTAGGACACCAACCCCAAATGAATGTTCTTAACATGACTCTGCGGGGAAGAACTGAGGGCAGGGAAGGAAGGGACCTGGGTGGAGAGAGGGAAAGATTGGAGGAAACAGAAGAATGGAAACGAGAGAAAGGTACAAAGAAAGAAAGAGAGATGAGAAAGAAAAGAGAGAGAAGGAAGGTTTTGATTGGTGAGAAACACATAACCATGTGTATGCAGCAAAGAGCAGTAATATAATAAAACTGGCACATGTGTATTGTAGGAAGGATAGCTCTTATGTTTTTGACATTAAATATGCTATTAATATTATGGCACTATAAGGTGATTAAAATGTAACATTTGCTAAAAGTGAACAATATAAAGAAAAAATATTACCTTTGTAATTATAAAGATTTATTAATGCAAATTTGTGGTTAGAATACTGTTGTGAATTGAAATGATGAGGTATGACACAGGCATTTCATTTAACTAACACTTCTTTGAGTCCTAATCATCAGTAAAACTGTTGTAAGATACATTATTTTTCAAAGTAAATAAAAGTAGAACACAACTAACCTCATGTGTCTCTGTGGTTATCTCAAGTTCTTATATACTACAACTAGTGAACTGCCTGATCAAATTTGTTCTTATAAGTCCTTTACAATATACAGAGGGGAAAACAAAAACCTTTGAAGGATGTATGTGTGACTTACTTAAAAAAGCTGAATGTTACCAAAGACTTTTCAGAAAGTTCCTAAAAAGAGAAGTCACATGTGTTTTAAATTATAATAAGAAATTATCTTAAAAGTAAACATGCAATTGTGAGAAATGTTTATTATGCATAATCACTGGGCATAAAGTTTATTATTTGTTTATTTATTTAGTAGGGTAATTTCTATAAGTATGTTATCAGATCATACAGTACTACGGAAACAAAGGTAAATATATCATCTTGATTTCATTTCAGTTAAAATATCCATTATGCCAAAAATCATATAATAAGGATTATTAAGTTCCCCCAAAATAACCAAGGCATACTTTTGAAATGGGTACTTAAATAATGACCTGAAACCACAATTTTCCTAGAATAAAAAAAAAAATCAAAATTAAATGTGGTGTACAGAGAGGTTCTTTTTTACCTTAAAATCAAAGAACAATGAGGATAATTAATTGTGAAATAGAAATATTTTCTTGCATTAACTTTTATATATGCCTTTCCTAGAAGGAAAGAAAATTCCTTTTCTAATCTTTATAGATACTTTTGCGAATTTGAACATTCAATGTACACTTTTCTACATTAGTATTACCACTTATAAGTGGGCTGATATCATTAGCTAATCGCTGTAAAACAATTATCTGATTCATATATTTATTTTTAGTTTGAGGTAACTGTATTTTTATAATTTTTTTCCTATATGTAAGTTTTATATCAGAAAGAAGATATTAGCATCATCTGGTTTTATTTTGAATCATTGAGATTTATGTGAAATATAGTCACTAGAAAAATATCATTTAGAAAATTTTTATATTTATATTAGCTCTGAAATGTATATAGACATGGTATAATTTTTATGAATGCCAGACAATAAAGGAACTCCACAGATGCCACCATTCATTATGAAGTGGCATCTCTGCAAACCCCTCTTGCTGGTTTCATACTTTAAGTTGCCTCTTCACTCTGTTGTATGGAAGAACTCTCAAGAGGACAGGCTCCAAATCTTGAAAAAGTTCATGGTTAGATTGAATACTTATTTTTGCTGGTACAGTTATTTTAAAGTAGCATGATAATTCTCAAATGAGAATTAATCCCTTGTGCGTATATAGGTTATGGAATTTAAGTTTAAATACAAAAGTAGTCAGAAATGAAATTCAGGTTAACAGGTCAGCACAACGCCTACAGCTGAGGCACTCATTTTCGTTGGCCTACATATATATGTCGGCAATCTTGACTAAAGCCAAATATATGTACTGATATCTGAAAATATATTTCATGAAATGGTCAAAGGACATATTTGGTAAACATTTGATTATGTTATATAAGAAACTATTCTAAATAAATGTTGTACTATGAAGAAATGATAAGACCGTTCCAGGAATACATATGCGACTACTAGAATTTGTGGTGAAAAGAATCCTTTAACAAATACGCATTAATATGGGTTTATTCTCGTACTTTGAGGTATACTCCATAAAAACGTATGTCAAGTAGTTTCTTTTTCAAAATATGTGAGCACAGAGTGTGCTTTACTCTCTTAGAGTGTCTTGAACTTTTTGTTCTCAAAAGAACAAATAAAGGATGGGGTATGGTAAACTTGGAATTATTTATTTTTAAATTCAGTGGTTTGTATAGTTAAAAATTCACCTTTATTTATTTGTATATTTAGTCTATTATGTGTCATGTTCTGCTTTAAAAAGAATAGAGAAAAATCACTGTGCCAACTTTCAATCTTTTTGTTTGTTTTTAAGCGTCCTGTTTTTCAAATCTTGCCTAAGTTGAAGCTATGAGGAAGGACTCAAAAGTTTCACATTATTTGGTTAAATGTGGAACTCTGACCTGAGAATCTAGCAGCAGCCCGCATTGGGCCTCCTGGGTTTTCCCAGATGATGAAGGAGCCCTGTGGTTCCCCCCACCCCCACCCTGAGCCTCTCAGGGTAAAACAACTGTTCTTAAAGAACCACTCAGCTTTGAACTTATCCTGGACTCTATCTACACATTCAAATTTCAATCCAACCACTATTCTGGGGCATCTCTTATGTTCCAGACACAGTACTAGTTATTTTGTCAAGTGATATTTTATGTGATCTTTAGAGTGAGTATGTAAGGAAGAAATTCCTGAGGCTCAATAAGACAATAAAATTGGTTCCAAGTGCAGAGGCTGCAATTCTAATTCAGATCTCATTCAAAGGCCAGCCCCTTACAGATTCCTCTACGCCAACATCACCACCTGATTCGCTCAGGCCAAGCGGCATCCGTGTTGAGTGGAAATATTAGTCAAGCTAGAATTGGAATGAATGGATTTTTTTTTAAGCCCCTAGTTAATAGAAGCCTGTGAAAAAGAGTGAACAAAGATATACTTATCCAGTGCAAACAAGCATGAGCTCAGGTTAAAAAATCTCTGACTACATACCCCACTACCACCCCACTCCTACCCCTTGAGTCAGTTCTTCCTTGAAGAAACTATGCTTTTATTCTCTGAAACGGGGAGACCAGAAGTTGTTAGTGGGGATGCATGTCTAACTTTAGCAAGCTTGAGGTTAAGTTACCACAACAGAAATTGGGTTGCTTCTAGGCCTGGCCATGATTCTATTCCTATACATGTCTCTTTCCCTCTATACAGTTCCACACTGCTAGAGGTCAAGAGGTAGGTGAGAGCCAAGTAGCAAGTTCATTGTCATTAGAGCTCTGAGCAAGGATGACATTCGTCAAAAAAGAGAACTCAAAAGTTTATTCAGTGACCAAATATTCAATGTTTCTATACATTTAATTTTTTTAGTTACATTTGAATTGTTCTATTCTTAGCAAACAAAATTTTTTGACACTTTAAAGAAAAAAGTTGATTCTTCATACTGTAGCTCATGTATCACGTAAAATGAACTCATTTTAAAGAAAAGCTTAATTAAATTCATGGTGGATATTTCTTATTCTAAATAAAAGTGTAATTTATTTTTTTGTTCACCTAAGTTATAAATCTGTGCAAATTAAATTTTATAAAAATATAAACTTTTTATAAAAATATAATTTGCTTTAAATAATGTTTTATAATCCAAAATGAAGCCAGAACACTGTCAATTAAATGCATGTAATACTAATATAATTGTTTCTACTCTCACCTAAACTCTGCAACTTCAATCCAGCTTCACACATTTTCAAGCAGAAAACTTACTTGCATTCATTTTTGTCCGTAACATATTTAAATATATGCAATATTTACATGTGATGATTATAGTATAATAAACAAATACCTTTTTCAAATTTTGTTTTTGGGAACACGGACTATTTTACTCTATTCTATCATGCTATTGTCTTAAAATAACTTAAAAAAAAACACATGTATTTCATCTTACAATTCAGATGCAATGAATCCCAAAGGTAAAAATCTCATTGTACATATGTACTCTAGTTGCACGTCTTATTCCCACGTAATTGATTGCATCAAGTAAAGATGGTTGGTCAGTCTGAGAAATGCATGTAATAGTGTGGTCACATTAATGCTGAAGTAATTATTAATAAAATTCTTAAAAAGAGTTCTATTGATCAGAAAGAAAAATGTAATCTCATTTTGCTTGTTTTCACAAAAGAAATTGTATTAATACTATTGTTTAGCTAAACATATTTGGAGACAACATGCAAATCTGCTTGTCATGTTTAATTATAAACTACTGAGGAGACTGTTAATAAAATTAACAAATAAAAATGATAATATTTAGTATTTAACTGCTCTTGGACTGGAAGCATATGAGAATCACCTCTTATAAATACCAAGTGCCATTTAAATGATTAATTAATAAATTCATTGTAGCAAATTCTCTGAGAAGTGTTTGTAATCAGGTCAGCTCTCTACAACATGGCTTCACATTTTAAGATGCAGTCACCTTAAAACGGAGATATCCATGATTTCAGAGTATTGAGAAGTATGTGTACTAAGAAATACGAGATACTTTTGACTATTTCAAGGCCCACTATTGTTTGAATGTTTTAAATACTATGGAAAAAATTATGTCACCCAAAGATAAAACCACGAACAGTAAAAGTTTAGGGGAACTCAGCACATAACATTAATTTGGTGGTTTTTCCAGACACTAAAAGAATAAAGGAGATTTATTCCCACCATGTTGAAAACACTGGATTTCTTTAAGACATATAAAGGAAAAAAGAAGGACTCATTCATATTGGGCCAATGCAAATTCAAGTAACACCTCTTAAAAGTTAAGGAATAATTTGCCAGTAACATGTAGAGGCTTGCTTTGTAGGAAACAGTAAACTTACAGGGTACGAAATCTAATTTATAATGTCTTTCTTTGTCATCATCATTATGTGAATATAGGTATAAATTTACCTTGGGCTAACTTAATTTATATAAAATGACTTGGTCTTTGGGTCATTTCTATAGTACACTTTATTTTAAATGCTTGTCGCATTAAAAAAAATCAACTTACTGAGTAATTAGGCTGCATAGTTTTGGGGTATTATCTTTTCACATGCCTACAGAAAGTAACTTTCTGAAAGACTACCTAGCTGTCCATATTCCTATTTTCCATCCTAAGCAAGGCAAAGCACATGAATGGTCCTTCATTGAGTTTGAATCTAAAATATGTGAGACTTTATAGAAATCAAATATCTCAATCCCAAAAGAGGTATTGCACATTCCTCTTCTTCAATGTCTACAATAAATTTGCCTCTCTTCTTTCAATACGTATCTAAAGTTTAAGAGCCACAGATATACATTAAAAACCTTTCTTGGGTAGGCCCTACACACAATGTATAGAATACGAAGTAAATTATTCTGTTAAAATGTTCTTGTTTCCTTTGGAATAACATAATTTAACATATACCTTAGCCATATTAAATAGTTGACAGATAGCATAAACAAAAATAGGTTTTACACTGCAAGTGTACACAATACACCTTTGTACACAGTTGACTGATCGCTTACAACAATAAAAAATAATGGTGGCATTTTGCTGTCAAACTTTCTAGCTACTTTATAGTGAACTTCAAAAATATTGTTCCTTTTTCTCAAATGCAATTAATTTGAAGATAAAAGTAATGTGGTGCCATGAAATATAAATGTTTCATCCCAAAGAGGAGATTGTTATCTACTAACAATAGATAAAGTTTCACATGCCAATTTTTCAAAAGAATGCAAGGGTACCACTTAAGTATGCAAGGAAATGCTTCATGTGGGAAGAAAGTACAATATGATTAATATAAAAAAATGAAAAGTATTTATTTACCAATTTTGGCAGTTGTCACGGACATCACTGTTTCAAGTGGCATTTTTGACAAAACAATTTGCTGGCTTATAGTTTACAGGGAAACTGAATAAGTTTTTTTTCCCCATGTGTATTTACAATATAAAAAAAAAATACATCCTCAATGTAACTTTTCTGCTTAAGAGAAAAAAGAATGAGCTCTATAAAACAACCCATCCAATGCAGTTTTCTATAGGAACAAATGAATGCAAGTGTTAACAAGGCCTAATCTTCCCTTTTGTATTTGTTTCTTCATTAAGCTCTAACTATGCTCTAGCTCTTGTACCCTGAAGATTTGATGTGAAGATGGTATGACAGGCTTGGCTTCTCCCGATGCAGCTGGCACTCCTGATGCCAAAAGCCAGAGCTTGTGGTAGTGAGATCAGGAGAGAGTCGTTCTGAGCACAGTTTGCCTGTCAGTTTCCCATCCGCCTCGCAGTGCAGCACTCCCTCCACAGTCCTCTTAATGAGAAGTGGAGGACAATACCAGTATTGTTGTTTCTACTCACAATCTTGTGGAAATAACAATCGCTGTTTACCCAAGCATTTGTATTACCCAAATTCTGTCGATAATTACTTCTAGAGTCCCTGATTAACTCTGCTCTCTACCTCAGCACAAAAAAGCCATTGAGATAGACACCAGACAAGTTTTCTATTTCTTAGAGTCTTTTAACAGTTTATCAAATGTGATTTAATCCTCACATTTATTAGAGGAAATGTACCTACATGATTTGCACTCAGGTCATCGAGAGCTATGAACCACGTAAGAAACCCGGAAGACTTGAAAATTCTCCACCATCCCAACATTACCCCCTCCCCTCTCCAAAGAAGTTACAAAGCATCCTCTCCTTTCAGTTGGCATAGTCCCATACCTAGGAATCTGTGATAAATATTAAGCACATTTCAAGTAAAAATGATATATCTAGTCAGCTTATCACTGTTAACTTTTTATGGTGAAATGTGTAGGAGAAAAATTTCTAGTTATTTAATTACTATGCAATTTTATGATATGCTTTTGTTTCATAAGACCTAACAAAATGGAACTGTTGCTATGTCTATTGCCATGATACTGGTAATAATTTTAATCTGTCACATCACTCCTACCCGCCTTCAAATCCCACCCTACTTGCAGTCTGCTGTTAGCGCTATGCAAAACAGCATCATGAATATGCGTAATTATGGAGATTCATGGTAATTTTTCAGGGTTATCTGATGTGACGTTTATAGGACAGCAGCATACATCAATTTAAATGAGACTGACAAATATCTTATCCTTTATATTTCTATAGTATTTTTAATATTTTCTTGGCCCTTCTCTAGGGAATAGTGTAAAATAGTAAAAACTTGAATAATAAAAATATTAAACATTCAAATACGTTACTAGACTTTTTTAAAGGCAACTTTTAAAATGTTACTCTACCTGTTGAAGTTTATAAAGTATAATATAGTGAATTTTTTGTTAGGCGATACTTTTTATCAAGCATCTTACACATTTCCAAACCCACAAAAGCGTGGACATTTGCATGTGCTATTTGAAGATGAGGCTGAATTGCTTAATTACTTTTAAACTATGATTGCTTGCCTGACAGAATTATTTGGCAAACATGGTCCACCAACTTTATTAAGCATAAGCATTTGAAATAATAATCTAATTGTGGCATATTAAAATTTTGTTCTATTACACCTCTTAGAGACTTGCATATTATCTTTATCTTGACTAATTGGGACTAGCTTGACAATTTTATATTTACAATGATTACCAAGTAAAAATCCTTTTCCTTGTCCCTTATGTTTGTCATGAATACTTTACAATACTAATTACATTGAAGGTATAAAGAGTCCCGCAATTTGATTGAGAGACATCTTGAGTTTAAAGTAAATGTGAATTGTATCAAGAATTTTAAATGATAAGACAATTAATATCTATTTCTTATACAGTCACTAAAAAGATGAAATAACTGTGTGCGTTGAAGTCATTATATCAGCCATATTTTTAAGTGTATTAACAATAAAGGCATTAAAAATTAGCTTGATTTAAAGCGACTCTCCTCATCCTAACCAGCTGGATTCAGAATTCTTTTTTCTCAAGTATATACAATATTTTCAGGATTTGGGGATGAGGGTCAAACTTTCATAATTAAATGTTCCTCAGTACTATATTGGTAACAAACCATCATGAATACTCTGCATACAATTAGCAGGGCCTACTGTGGAGGTAGACTGCTAATAGAAATAATAACGAAGGATACTGGGGCATTAGTATGCCAGAGAAGGTTGAAGAATCCTATTTTGCATGATGCATATATAATTGTATGTTACATCTAAATATCACTGTATGTTGCTTTAGAAATAATTACTTAGGAAAATATATTTAACCCCTCCCATTTTTTAAGATTCCAATTTGATTAACAAATAAGTTTAGTGGTATATTAAGCCTAAAAGGTAGCACTGTCATAAATAAATGTGTTCTGTATTTTCATGTTTTTTAAAGTGGCAATTTCTAGAGACATCCATTGCTATTTCTATATACATGTAGAAAGCAAAGTGAAGAATTGACGCAATCATCCAGAGAATTCATGGGAAAAACACCTGTACTTCAATTATCTGTTGCAAGCAAAACTGAGGGGTTTAGCCTGAATTGTTCAAGTAAGTACCTTGATTCTCTTCACTTGGCATGTGTTAGACATATTTTACAATAATATTTATGTTAACATTTGTAATTGACATACACATAAAGGAGAAATATTTCTACACAAAAAATAACCAAAATCTTTTTTCAGCAATAATTTCTACTCAAAATTTAGGTTTTATCTAGGTTTTGGTAAACAGTCTGATTATTCATGTGCATGTTATGTGCGGCAACTGAATTAAGGCAAAACTAGATGAACTCATTTGTTCATTTATTAAATGCTTGGTTAATAATCTGAATTGTATATGTGATACTGATATCTCACTATAAAAAGTGCACTGTTAGAGTCTGTCTAAAACTTTAATAATATATACCACTTACAGAGTATAATCATAAATAGATTTGAAAAGTAAATGTGATTCATATGTACATTTGTAATAAAATGCAACTTTAAAACAAAAAAACAACAATTTTCAAAAAAATGCATTCTATATTGTTTATATTTAAGGTTTGTTATGAATAAGTTAATATCTACAAAAAATAAATACTGGCATGCATTTTCAAAAGTTCCATTGACACATTAAAAATTCAAATATGTAGCAGATTTTACAATGTTTTCTCCATATGCACTAAAGAGAAACAATAATATATTTAATTGCTGACCTTATATTATTTTACCTTATGTTTATTAAATGTATAAAGTATATTTCCAATACATTAAAAAAATCTGTTGTATTTAATACATGAGGAATCCTAAATTTCTTCTGGGCCTGCTTAATCACTATTTGCAGTCTTTACTCTGGCCCACATAGAAAATGGATTCGGGAAATGTAAAGTAACTCTACCATGTTTCTTCATATTGGTACTATGTCGAAATATGTTTGTTTGAGTACTAGAAATTAAAACTTAGTTTAGATAAAATATTGCCAAAGTGTCAGATTATAAATGTTTGTCTGGACAAACAATTAGTACATGAACGTTAAAAGACACTGGAATATTTTATGGATCTATCTGGCAATGAAAATGAACTGTGTTATACACTTAGTAGATAGGGCTCATGTGTAGTATTCATTTATAATTTTCACGTTTTATATAAAAGTAAGTAATTGATGCTTACAGTGTAACCAAAATCTTCACTGTCCTCATAAAAGTACATGTAATAGATGTAAAATTAAGTATTTCAGAATATTTTACTCCTCCAATATTGTTTTAATTTGCTCTAAAAAGCAGGTATCTGTCTTCAAATTTTATTTATGAAAAATCAACTTCCAGAATTAGATAGATATATTTTATAAATACTGAGTGGGGCCTTGATAGATATTTTTCTTTAGAATTGCTAAAGAGAAAAATATAATAATTTGGTGGCAAACATCTCTCTGGTAATCATATATAATAAATTTATAAGAAATACAGGAAAGATATTTATTTACTGTTACTGCTAAGCCAGTCTTTATTTATCTTAGAAGATTTTTCATCTATGAGTGGAAAACAAACTTTCCTTCAAGAGGTCTGTGAACCGAATAATAAATGTCAAGTCTAAATCCTGTATGAAAATCAGTCCGATTTAATCCTGGATATTCTTCAGCATGCAAATGAAGACTAGAGGTTTCCCTGGGCCTGCTGTCATACAGGCAGCCAATTTACAGACCCTGGCACAGTGTATGTGTTATGGGCTCTCTGGCTGCCCCTCCCCCCCAGCCTAAGACTTGGTCTCAGCTGCCTGCCTTTCACAGAAAACCACAAACCAAGGAAACATATCAGTAATAGCGCCCTGTAAATTAACTTGACATTTGATGCAGAAAAAACCCTAAAAGCTTACAAAAGACATTGAAAACAAAAGCCACTCAGGACCCATACTACATATATTGTGGATTTAAGAGATCTAGAAGGTGGTTATTCTATTGTAAACAACACATACAGCCTTCATCTTCTTTGTTAAGACAATTCAGTCATTCTTTGTTACCGGCATAGTATCCATCAAACAGGAAAACATTATTTTACACACACACTCACACACACACACACACACACACACACACACAAAACACCTAAAAGTTCAACTGATATTATAATAATAATTCAATCAACGGGTTTCTTTTACATTAAAAAAATAAAGCTATACATTCCTAATGTGAAAAAAAAGATACTAAAACTATAACTTTATGTTTCCTTGGTAAATAAGACATGTTGACACTGCTAAGATGTAAATAATGTAAGACGAGTTGAAGAATGGTATGAATCTTGCTGAACATGAGGTATTCACAAATATGTTGTGTCAAATTTTTGCCATTCAAGAGATGTAATTTTTGTGCGTGTATTTGGAAACCCCTGGTCCTTCTAATAGGAAAAAAAAATTTTTTTTGGTTCAAAGAGGAACTATTGATAAAATATTAAATGGTTCTTTGACATCAGCTGCCGTGTGGGGCCAGAGTGAGACACACAGCATACTTAAACCATTAGACATGCAGGAATGTTAACATTATTATGCGTTATTGTGTCTGGCTATGTGCCCCCACCCCTTTTTCTCAGTCTCTTTCTCTCTCTCTCTGACTCTCACTTTCTCTCCTTTCTTCCCTCCTCCCCACTTTTCTCAGTGTCTCTCCTTCCTCTCCCTCCCTCTGCACGGCCTGCTACATTGCATCTTACAAATGTCTGGTCTTATAGTTTACAAGCACCGAACTGTACTGGTAAAAATGCATAATCTTAGCATCTGTGCTTCTTGATATTCATGGATTTATTTACAAGTCCCTGTGTTCTACTTTTTTTTTTTTGCCTGTTTCTATGGTTTATATTACTGTCATGCCTATATTCTTGTGGGAATTTCAAATAAGAATCAAGATATAACTGGCAAATATTCTGTAATGCAGTCTGCATTTACATAATTTAGCTGTTTTTTAAAAGAGACAATTTTAAGAGGTTTATGGACTTAAGGATATATGAAGAGTATTTTGATTGGCTTTTTTTTAGTACTTCAACTGCTTAAGGTTCAGTTTGTGTAAAATGGATGTAATAAAATAAATTTATGTACATATATGTGCTTGTGTATATGTAAATGCATTTAGAATGAAAAAGTTCATAAATCTCAGTCAAATTTACTGATTAAGCTCCCTATATTCACATTTGGCAACATTAAGATACTTCACAAAAGGGTTCAAAGGTAAATGGCTAGAATTTTATTTCTTCCTTAGATTCTAGCTTGCAAAAGAGCTAAATATTTACAAAGCAAATATTCAGGTTCCTGTGTTCCCCCAACCCTCAACACACACTCCTCCCGTAAGTGAAGCTACTTTAAAAGAAACGTTTCAATACACGTCACTAGTGCCAAAGAAACCTTTTCTTTCTTATTTTAAGCTGTAAAGACACAACATTCTTTTGAATTATTTAATTAACATTAAAATGAGAAATTGAACTTACTTTGCAATAATTATTAATTCATTTTCCACCTATTCCCCCTCAAAAAATAAAATTCCACCTTTATATTATTGATGCATTTATTTTTAAGAATTAATATTAATAAATTAATATTAAAATCTGAGAAGTCCATGTATATGCTCTGCTGTTTATTGCTCCAGTTTAATTACTGTGTGTTAAACTGCCTAGACAGCAAAAGAAATTTATGAATATCTTTCAAGACAGCCATAGTTTGGAACAGTACATGAGAGAAAATGGGATGGTGGGGGTTACTGCATTAAATGATCTTTATGACACTATTCTTGAAAATTCACACTCTCTGTGAAGGAAAATGTTAACTATGAGAACATTAAGGAGAAGGCTTGTTGTCCTAAAGTGTGGAATATGTAAAATACAAAGATTTTCTCATGTACAGTTATAACACATGCTTTGCAGCATAGATTATTGAGCAAGATTCATTCCTTTATTGGAGAGGGAGGGGAGTAATTTACAGACAAGAGCTAAGCAATTCTGTTTAACACAACTCTGTCTAGTTGATTCTAAGGCTTGTCTAGTATTTTTTCAAAGCCCATCATCAGTAGTAAAGCAATTTACAGCTCAGGATATTTTTAAGAAGATAGTCATTTTATTAAGAGTCAATAAGATAAGTTGTGTGGAAAGATATACATGTATTTGCAATTCATATTGTTGCTGTGTTCCTATTGTGTTCTGAGCCTCCATCATGGCTGGGAGATGGGAAGCTGGCATGCAGTGCAGGAAGGTATGAGAGAAAGCCCCAAATAAACACTTACTGCATTTTCTAATTATCTCTAATTATAGCCACGCTTCTCTCTCTCCTTTCTTTCTTTCTTTCTTTCTTTCTTTCTTTCTTTCTTTCTTTCTTTCTTTCTTTCTTTCTTTCTTTCTTTCTTTCTTTTTCTGAGGTGGGCAGGGGTAGTTGTAAAAAGAAGATGATTATGAGTACAGATAATATCTGTGCTATTAAGTAATATTAATATTTCTTTTGGTCTAGCAGATGTTTTCATTCTGAACTTTCAAGCACCTCAGTCTACCCATTCAAAGCAATGACAGAAAAATGAACCTGAATGTGTAAGCATTAAACATTTAAATTCTCTACTCCCTGGTCATTATACCTACTGTCATATTTTACACCTCCCCCTCCCCTACTATGCTTTTGCTGATTTGACTTCATTTACATCGGCTCATTATGCATCTGGTCTTTGTTCTACTGAATGGAATACAGTACAGTGACAAAGCAAAACTTACATGTGTGGTGGAATATTTTTCTGATTTAAGAATTAGGTTTCACTCCTTAAATTTACGTTTAACTTCCCAACATTGTTTAAATTAAAAACAAGTCTTTTCTTATACAATAACTGTAACCTATATGCAATTATTTTTAAAGTGGTTAAAATTACCTCAAAATGTCATTAGGAAATGGCATTTAAGACCTTTTATAACAAATATTCTACTACTACATAGGTAATATTATCATATTAGAACTATTGAGTTGCTCTTTTTAAGCCTTTGTCTGAATTTCTATGTAAGCCCAAGGAGCAAGCTTTTATCTATTTTATATGAAGTTTATTGTTTAGAGCAGTCCCTTATGGGTCTTACTTGAATGTATCAAACAACAAAGGTAATGTCAATCTTTTAAAAAAAAAGATTCCTGCTTTGCATTTCTTGCAATTAAAAGGTTTTCTGATTTACAAACCAAATTTTCATCAAATTAAGAGGAAGTACTAGCTGACCGATCATATGGAAAAATATGAAAGTCACATTGAGCTTTAAACGTTTATCCCCATGACAGTGCATACTATCTTTTCATTTGTTACGACCAATGGAGACATGGGATTAATCTAATACAGCCTAATTAAACACCCATTCACATGTGAGGGTTTTTAATGGTACTAGTGGCACAAATGTTACTTTGTATCACAGTTATATTTATTTGAAGTTAGATAATAGATATTTTTAAATGAAAAAATATAAAATGTTGGGGTGGATGTTTTTGAAAATAAAGTAATTTCTTATTTCCTGAAAGATAATTGCCATATGTACAATTTAGGTTTCATTCCAGATATTTTAACCAAGATCCTTTTCTAATTTTTGTTATTTATCAAAATATATAATCGTTTTCACAGTGACTATATGTCTGGGGCACCATCTTGGAAGCAAAACGCATTATCAAGTCTTTGTGACTCTGTTAATGACTCACTGTGTGACATCTTGCTTTCCCTTAAACTGCTTGCACCTTGATTATTTTCATCTCTAAAAAGGGAATACTTGTCCCTTCCCTGCCCCTATTGGGCTACTGCAAAGCTTACTCAGCATAATGTATTGTTTTTAGGAAGAAAGTATCTTATGAACGCAAGTGCTTCTTTTTTTCTGCAGGATATTAGTGAACAGTAATACTGTCTACCATACCCACTAACATTTTTAGTAATGTTTATGATATAGTCGAAAAACGCATGTTGTATATTTGTCTATATTCAGTCAATATCTTTTACTTATGTTCGGCACTTTTGGTTGCAGAGTTAATGAAAGTAAAATATAAATGCTTAATTGGATTTCTTGGAGGTGGGAGCAATGGCCTATATCTTGGCAATTTCTAGTATATAACCTTGCTATCATCTGCAAGATATTTCTATGAGCATAATTGGTTTTAGAAAATGGTTTTTGCTGTTGAAGTAGTCAACATAGCAGCATTTACAATGAGTTCAAGCCTGTAGGAGAACTAGGAATTCGGCAAAGAATTCTTATTCCAGTGGCACCTCAAGGGAAACAAAGTAAATAAAAGTTTTTAAAGCTACAGTTCCTTTGAAATTATCTTAATTTCTTTTGAGTCTTAGCAATTTTAGATACTGGGCAATATGCAACTCTGATGCAGAAATCTGTAGGATGATATCATTTGAGAATTTATCAGGACTTATCCAGAAGTCCTTCCAAACTCAATACCATTTCCATAATACTGAACACAGTTAACTCTATTTCCATTTCTACAGTTAAAATGGTGTTATTTAATTTCTTTACACTTCAATTGAATCATCTGTTAAATGATGGGGTTGAGCTAAATTATCAGTAAGACCTTTCCAAGATCCAAAATTAACCTGGCCAGTATTTGGATATATGAGTCTTAGAATTTTGGGCATGTAGTATCATGCCCAAATCTAAATGGTAGTTGATTAGATATTTGCCCATTTATTTGATGAAGCTTTATTAAATAATGACCAAATACCAGGCATTTGTACAATTTTGAAACATAAGAAAGAGGCAAGTTGAGAGGCAAAGATAAAGATGACCTTACTGAACTCTGGCCAAGATCGAAGTCTATGAGCATCTACTGACTTGACAGCAGAGTTAAAGGTGCTTTAAACACACTAGTGGTGAGGTGATACCCTGTGTCTGTCCCTATAGGAGGATTATATTCCCTGCCTTCATGAAGTCAGGCTAGGATATGTGAATTGCCTTGGCTAATGATACATAAGCAGAAGTAATAGGTGTCATTTGCAGGGGGAAGCCTTAAGAATTAGTCCGTATTTTGCCATGCTTTCTTTTCCCTTGGCCACTGTTCCCAGCATGTTCTGAAGAATTTTTCTCCACCAAAACAGGTCCCAGAGTGAGGGTTACAATGACAGAGCAAAATGTCCAACTGATCCACAGTGGATATTAGAATGAGAGAGAAGAAAAAGAAAATTTTGCTATTAAGCCGCTATTGAGGATCGTATATTATCATAATATAATTTAGCCCAGTGGTTCTCATAGGATTGTTTGGAAACACCTGGGATACCTGAAGCTCTTTCAAGGGATTCGTGAGGTCAGAATTATTTCAAAATCGTATAAAAATGTTATTTCCCCTTTTGCTCTCATTGCCTCACAAACGCAAAGTAGAGTTTTTCAAAGTCTACATGGTGTCAGATAATGCAATCGACTGAGGCAGAAACTGATATAAGAATCCAGTGGTTAAAAAGATGTGAAAAAAATAAATAATGATGGCACTCTACCTACTATTTTTTTTTAGAAAATTTAGTAATTTCACTTAAAAAATGTGTTGTTTATGTTAACATAATGGATTAATTGTTCTTATTCTAAATTTATAAATACTTTCAAATTTTTAAATTTTCTTTCATTTCTAATATGAAATAGAAATCAGTGTCTATAACTCACTTCAACAAATGCTCTTTGGGCATCCTTAATACTTTTAAAGAGACCAGAGATCAAAAGTTAGGGACCTATCCTATTCTATCCTGACTGGTATAGTAGGTTCCACCAGTAGTAGCTTATTAAAACTAATTAAGCCTTGTGATTTGTGAAGCCCTGTAGATAGACAAACTATAACATTAAAAGTAGGGTTAGAGTCAATTATATTATTTAGTTACTTAACAGAATTAAGTGGAACTTTTGCATGTTGTATAACAAAAGAACAGTTCCTGCCTAATGCAACTACTATAATAATTAGTCTAAATGTAATAAACTGTCTCATTAGTTGACGGAGAGGGGTTTTTTCTTTATTTTGTAGAAGAGAGTAAATGTAATTTCTCATAGTAACCATGAAAATATGTAAGCTAAACTACAAATCACCAAATGTACAATTGGTCTAAATAATAAGGCAAGGGTAACAACAAAGGGAATAGCAGAGATGAACTGTAGGATGTGAAAGTTTCAAATCATGCTTTTGACAATCATTCAGACACATTGTAACTGACCACTGCAGACCATACTCAAGCAGAGAACAATTTGAAGTTAAAATATTTGGGCCTGTCATCTCTCTTTCAAGCCAGCAGAGTTTCCATACCAATTTGCTCTCATTGGCATGTTGGTCAATAAATACGTTTTTCCTTGTTTTGAGTGCAGATGTGCATTGCTTCAACTGGATCATAAGGATAGTAATGATGTCCTTTGCTGGCCTTGCCTCCATCCTCACCCACCATGCAGGCAGAGACTCCATTAATGCCAGCAGGTGAAAAAAAGGAAAACAAAAGAAGACCTTTAACTTCAGATCTATTAGCAAGCAATTAAATAAGTAAATCGGGGATGGTTGACAACTACTTTCTATTAATTTAAATGTACCTCTTATTAAAAATCAATGTTGTGTGAAGTATTAAAGGGTGAATATAAGAAGAAAACGATCAAATCTAGCATTGATGCCTCATTGAAGAAATATTCCTGCTGTCTAGCATAATTCCAAGATGGGTTATGCTCTTCCTATCGTAGTACAGTGATATATATATATATATATATATATATTCCCATTACTTGTGTGATTGAGTTGTACAAATTCCTAAAGGAGTTTATTTTAAAACATAAAATATTTCTCCTATAATTATCAATTCACTGGATTTTTCCTTCAAATCCAGTTAATCAATCTAAAAAAAAGTTTTATGAGTATTTGTATATATAATATGGGAAGGACTTTTTAGTTTACATACATTTTCTACACTGTGTATATTATCTCATCTGACCTTCTCAACAAGCTTGTGAAAGAATTTACCCCCATTTTAAAAACAAGAAAGTAAAACTCTTCTAGATTAAGAGATTTGTCCAAGGACATATATCTAGTAAGTAGTGGAGAGAGAATGTAAATCCAGAATCAATTCCAGAGCCATATTGCTTTTTAAACTGTTAAGCTATAAACAGAACAGAAAATTTTATTTTTATTCTTCTAGTAAAAAAATATTGTTTCTCTCAAGTGATTTCTAAATTGTATTATACAGACAAAAAATGTTTTTCCTATTTTTAGTGTAAATATAAGTCAGTGGAATTTTTGCATACATTCTTGAAAAAATTTGATTCTTTATCATGTCATTAATTTAGTTTTCTTCTTTAAAAATCATTTTATTTATAAGTTTTAGCAAGATATAAATGTTAATAATTCAAATAGTCTGTCTTGAAAACAACCTAGGGATAATTACACTTCAAATTTTTTTAAGAAGAAATATTATGGTAGCACTTTAGATTACTAGTAGGTTTGCTGATGGTGATTGTTAACACAACAGTTAACCTATTTGTACTTTCAGCAGATATTACTATAAAAATAGCTAATAAGCCTTTCATTCAGATTTTCTGGTGAATTACTAAAAATAGTTTTGTGTCTCATTATAATTCTCTAAGAAATCAGTTAAAACCCATACCCAAAATCTAAAAAACAAAGTAATTCAAAGTTAGAAGCAAACAATATGCTCTATACTATGATTAATAAAACCAATAAAATAGAAAATTACTTTTTACTTTGTTTCTAAAGGCAGTAATCATAAAGCATAAGTTCCTATTCTTCTTTATCTTCAGAGTTTGATATAAACAGTTGTGTACCCCCTAACTCTGCAGATGAGTAAGTGACCATTCAGAAGTCTTGAATGGCACTGAAAGACAAGCATAAGCAGGAGAGTTGGAAGCAACACTCTAGAGTGAACTGCTATTACTCTTCTTTTCCGTCTAGAAATTTGAAATGCTATCTCAGGTTACTATGGAAATTCCAGTGAGTATCAGGCTATCCTAACTCTTATCTGACAGGAACGTGCGAACCAAAGAAACTTAGTTGTCCAGATGTTATTTTCTTAATATCTCAAAATTCTTTTCACAGTGCCTCCTTGACATGACTTACTCCTTTCCTTTCAACAAGCAACATTTTCCCTTGGCACTCCCATCTGATTAGGATGGTGTTCTCAGCCCTTTCCAAACAGACATCCCTTAAGCTTTGGCAACCTCTTTTCACATCCTAAAAATTCCTTCTTTGTTTGAGTGGCCTCTACAACCTCAACATTTACATGTATATGAAAACTACAAAATAACCTCCTAGTCTCTATTTATAGATACATCATTTCTGCTCCTCCCCAGATTATAGACTGCATGAAGACAAAGACCTTGTCTTACACATCAGATGCTCATTTGTTAAATGAATTTAAATATATGACAGCTAATGAACTCAATGGTCTATAATGTATAATCTACAACAATATTAGATGTAGATCAAGCTTGTCCAACCCATGGCCTGCAGTCTGCATGGGACCCAGGACAGCCTTGAATGAGGCCCAACACAAATTCGTAAACCTTCTTAAAACATGAGAATTTTTTGCGACTTTTTTTTTTTTTTTTTAGCTCATCAGCTATTGTTAGTGTTAATGCATTTTATGTGTGGCCCAAGATAATTCTTCTTTCAATGTGGCCCAGGGAAGCCAAAAGATTGGACACTCCTTATATAGATAAATATAGTCAGTGATGAGGCTAGTCTGTAGGAGTCAGCAAGCTCTTGAATGTGTTCAGGAAACCATCTCCTGTTCCTAGGGTAGATGGTTTCCTTTGGTGGCATGTGAATCTCAGAATTCTCAAAGGCCTCTAACGAAGCTTTGGTATCATTTAAAGGTCTATTTTATACAATGCTTCGATCTGGAGGCAACATTTCAGGAATAACAACAGAGCCTTTGCAGCCAAACTCTTTTGGTTCGAGTCTCAGATTTGGCACTTACTAACTTTAAGACTGTGGAAACATAAGTATCATTCACTTTAGATAATTGTGAGGCTTAAAGGATATGTAAAAAAATAATAATAATAATAACACAATGCCACACATAGTATGTATTCAATAATTGTTACTCATTTTATTATTACAAAATTTGTAAGTGATCTCCAGGCTGACAATTTGGGTCTCTAATTTAAGCTAAATGTGTTGGTATAAAAATGGAAGAATGGTTGAAGAATTGATTAATTTTGGAATTCAGTTTAGAAAAAATTTCTTACATTATTAGAAAGAAATTGGAGTTGTTGGAGGTACAACATAGAAATCTATAATTGAGAGTAAATTCAGTAGAGATTTTAACACTGTTTTATAGGCAACTCAATCTCAGTAAAAACCACCAGGAATCAGGCCCATACATTTCAGCATGTTGAAAAGAAATCACTTACCATTGGTGCCTGAATAGCAAGCACAACTTCAAAGGAGAGTCTGTTTATTTGAATTTTGAAGGCATTAAATATTCCAACTCCATCTCTAGCATAAACCCCAATTGTGAAAATTTTGTTTGCCTACATTTAAAAATCGGCACTGGGTTTTTCTTAAATTGTCATTCAATTCTTCTCTTCAAGCTCAATTATCCTGGGTGGTAGAATCTTCCATGTAAAGAGACTGCTTGAGCAGCATTATTTATTGAACCAAATAATCTGTGTATAGTTAAAGCATCAAATCTTCGAGCACGTCTGCAAATTTGTAAGATATTTAAATGATTCTAACATTCATTGCTATGGTATGACTGAAATTCAATGCCTATGAAGGTAACCTATAGCAAAATGACCTTCCCAAAGTCTATCTGTTAACTTCAATGAGACAGAGAAAATTATGAGAAAAACAGAAATACAGGGTCTGGTAGAAGTAACACCAGACCCTGCATGTGAGTGTCTCACACGACATGGCCAGCAATTTGAACATTTCATCTAAAATGTCATATAATGTGCTTGAGTGTGATACTGTTATGTTACAGTTACATGCTTATGATTTTGGAATAAGAGATTTGATATAGATTACCAGCTCATAAAAAGGGGGCGTTATTTGTGCCAGACCCAGAATTTCTAGGCTTAGTTCCATGCAGTATAGACCACCAGAAGCAGGACCTGTTCTTGAAGTAGGAATCATGACTTTGGAGTGAAAGGCTCAGCATTATCAGTGAGCTCACACCCAATGGGCATTTTCTAGCCCTTACCTAACATTTCTTGCCTGCCTATTGTATATCATATTATTGATCTTTCTTCAAATTCTCTCCTATTCTATAATACTCTTTTGAAGTTAACCTCCTACATCTCCAGAAGTTTTTTCTCAGTCATTTTCATGGATTCTTCTGCCTTAAGGGAACCACCTCAGACCTCTTCTCTAGTTTCAAGTTACTCCAAGCAGGGTCATGGGACCATGTGCACCACAACTCTCTCTTCAGTCTTGTAAAAATTCAGATTCCTAGGCCCACTTCTGCTCTCATGAATAAAAGTAAAAATCTCTGGATATGGGAGAGAGCAAATGGTTTCTTACAGTGTCATGGTAAATCTCAGAATTCTCAAAGGCCTCATAATATGTCCTCTGTGAAATTCAAGGATTTATTTTATACAATGCTTCTAGCTGGAGGCAACACAGTGAGGGGTAAGAGCAGGGACTTTATAGCCAGACTGCTTAGGTTCAGGTCTCAGTTTGGGGACTTACTAGCTCTGTGACATCAGGGATATTAATTCCACTCACTTTCTGAGATTGTGAGGTGTTGGAGATAATATACATAAAGACCATGTATGTGTAAAGGGCTTAATGCAATACTACACATAGTAGATGCATTCTGATGAGTTTCTTGGTTGATTAGATGCAGACCAAAGCTAGAAAACCACTACGTGATAACATCCATTGCTAAGGTTTCAGATCCACTTTTAGGATGATTATTTAAAACTCTTCAGTGGCTTCCCACTGTATAAGATACTGCATCCACTCTTCTTCTTTGCCTTTCTAGTTTCCTCTCTTGTCTTCCTTCCTGCTAAGAATGAGTCATACAGAAGTTCCTACTGGCATTCTCTTTTGGCTCTCAGCCTTCCTACTGGCTTTTTATTCTTTCTAAAATAACTTCCCTGTCTAGGCAACTTGTCCTATCTCAGCCTAGATGCCAGCTCCTTTTCAGGTCTAAGTTTGCTTGTTCTCCTATGAGTTCCCATAGGAGAACACTCCGGATATCTCCCATTATTGCACTAGTCACATTTTATTGTACTTAGTTTTTTGTTTGTTTGTTTGTTTCTATCTCCTATAAGACATTTCTAGTGCCATATCCTGGCATATACTAAGAAGGTATATAATAAGAAAGTGTTTAATATATGCAGATTAATGACTGAATGAGTGAATGACTCACAGAAATATGCTTCTAGGTCGGACCTCTTCCCTGGGCCTTTATATCAAACTGGATGTGTAATAAACTAAATTAATTATTTTACCCCAGAAAATGGCTCCTTCTTTCTACATGCTTCTTTTCAGTGAAACACATAAAAGTTTTCCCAATTATTAAAGCCAGACAGTTGAGGATTAGCCAAGACTGCTCTACCTCCCTCATCCCCATATCCAATCTGACACAATGCACATTGGCAATAACCTAGCTCAGGAGATTTTTCCAAAGTGTGATTATTGAGATGTGATTTAAGAAGAAATTTTGAGTGCACATGTTTACCTTTCCTCTCTACTAAAAACTCATTGAAGAAAAAGAGTGAAGTATAAAAGGGAATAAATTGATTATAGTCCTGAGAACAGGAAGATCAGAGAGTGTTATGTCTTTCTGTAATGTGGGAAGCAGACAGAAGCTATCATATTAATAAGCGAACAAAAGTGAGAGCCTATATCTCATCCAAACACAGGAGAAAGCTTTAACAGAAACACCAGCACTGTTTCTGGGTGGAGCTGCACGAAGGCCCCAGGGAAGCACTTACAGAGCGGGAGTGGAGGTGGGGTGGATGGGAAGGGGGTAGGTGGTGGTCCCAACCTGGCCGATCGGAACATTACACGGAGTTCTTGTTAAACACAGAGCATCTCAGGACCCTCCCCTCGGACTCTGGTCAGTGAGTCTGGCAACATAATTCAAAATTCTGGATTCTTGACAAGGGTCCTAGGTGATTTTTATGGAAAACAAGATTGGGCATGTTAAAATGTGGACAGTCGTTTGTTCAGGAACCCCACTTCCACCACCCATACACAGATCTGTATGGCATAGAGGATTAGCATTTGTCCCCAGGCTTGAAATCAGATAAATAATTTCTAAAGAAATGTTAAAGGTGACTGAGATGCCTAAAATACATAGCATCTCAGAAGGCTGTCCTTATTTTGGCATTCTGGATTCCCAGAGAGTTCCCTGCCTGCGCATCTTAACATAAGTCCCACCAATCTACAGGCCCCAATCACATAAATAGAGCTGTTAGTCCCCTCATTCAGGAAAGAGCCTTTTTATAGAAACAGGGAGTTAGCCATATTAACTGCCTAGACTTCCATTCACACATATAAACGAGAACCGAAATTCACCAATGTGGTGAGTGCTGCAATGTGGTGGGTGCTGAAACAAAACAAATGTGGTCGATGCTGAAACGAGCCACACAGATTCCCTTCCCATTGCTCAGAGAACTGCCAAAAGCAAGCTCTAAAAGAATCGCATTGGCTGAAGAGAGCCACCTCACCCAAGGCCATGCCCCTTCTAGCATGGCCTATATCCAATCAGTGATCAACACGGATATATAAAGTCCTGGTCCCCTCACTCCAACTTGGGGAAACTCTATAGGATCATCTCAGCTTCAGAACTTCCCAAAATTCAGCTGAATTTCTAAGCTCTCCAAGTAATGCCCATGGAGCACTCCTCACTAAGCTGTGATTAGAAAGTCCCCCTTCCCAAAAGCAACTCTTCTGATTGTCTTCTCCTGTAGTCCATATGGAAAGGGGGCGTCTCACACTCACTTTGGTATCTTGACATCTATTCTAGCTCAGTTGACACTGTAGTACAAAAAAATTCCTGGATTAGCCTCCTTTTGCTGCTGCAACCAACTTGCACAAATTTAGAGGTTTAAAAATGTATTCTCTTGCAGCTGTGGAGATCAGAAGTCTAAAATCAAGGTGTTGGCATGGAAGTTTCCCTTCTGGAAGCTTTAGAAAAGAATCACCTTCCTACCGTTTTTAGCTTCTAGAGGCCACTCAGATTCCTTAGCACGTGATCCTGTCCTCGCGTCATTCCAACCTCTCCCTTCTGTTGTCACATCTCCTACAACTGATTCTGATCCTCTATCTGTTCCCTTAAAAGACCCTTGTGATTACATTGGGCCCGCCCAGGTAATCCTGCACAATCTCAAAATTATTAACTTAATCATATCTGCAAATGCCTTTTAACCATTGAAAATCACATCGTCACAGGTTCTAGGGATTGGCACATGGACATCTTTGAGGGGCCATTATTCAGCCTACAGCATCCCATTCTAACATTGTTATCCATGTGTTGGTTTTATTTTTTAAGTGTTTAATGCGATTATTATTAATCTGTCACTGATTTTTTTTTATCCTACTCTGTTAAATGGCTCAATCTTCTAAATTACTCTCTCTTCTTATTGCCACTGCCTTAGGTCAGTGTTTTATCATTTTTGCCTGAACTACATCAATGGTGAGCTGTTTAGGTTTCTCACTTTCTTTGTTCATCTCTCTCCCTACGCCATGGTAATTGGAATGGCTTTACAAAGAGCAATCCAATCTATACCTCTCTATGTAAATGAAATGTATCCCCATAGCCTTCAGAATAAATTATAAATCCACTTGTGTATGCCTCTGGCTCTCTCTCCCCTGCCTCAGCCACTATCAGTTCCCAAATGTACTCTCACACGCAGTTATATGACCTTCACACACTTTCCTGAACAGAACATTCTCTCATGTCTCTGCCAGCACTTGTCCCTCTGCCTGGAAGACCCATCCCCTTCCTTTCTTTGGTCTGTGTGTCCCCCAAGACTCGACCCCCACTTTATACCTTCTTGTACGCCTACCTGACCACACCCTTGCACCCCTCACTTTGCTTTGTAGACTTCTTCAGGATGCTGGGAAAGCTCCAACGGCCACGTTCATGACTGGATTATAAGTATTGGTTTGCTTGTCTGTCATTGTCGATTGCTTGTGAATTCCTTGAGGGCGTTAACAATGTCATCTATTTCTATATCTTGGCAGAGAGACTGGCACGTATTTATCCCTCAATAGAGCATTTTTTGGATGAATGAATAGACTATGACATGCTTTGGCCAACTGCCTTTTTACATGTTTATCACTATCAACTATTTAAATCTATCAAGAGAGTTTTTCCCAGCTATGTGGACAAACTTGAGCAACTCACACACACACACATACACACAAATCAGCACTTCTCACTATTTATTCCTAATTGAGTTTTTAGAAATTAATTAGCAAACATTATGCATAAACAAGTACACAACATACACTCAAGTAAAAATAGACTGAAGTTTTTTATCAGGGAACCAATGTACAAAATCAAAGAATCTGGAGATAAGTTCCTAAGGTTTCTTCAAATTTGGAATACTTCTTTAAATCACTTAAGTCACAAGAAAGCAAACCTGGTCATCATCATGTTTCACATTAGCACAGCACGTCCTAGCTTTCACAAGTTTTTGAATTATCTCTTTATTTGATCTTCACGACTGTATGAGATAAACAGGCGAGGTATGTGTTGCCTCAATTTTAGAGATGCAGAAATAGAAGCTTAATAGAGGGTGAATTCTTGAAAGAAATTCACAAAAAATAGATGTTATAAAATGGAAAGTAGAACGGTGAAATCGCTTGAGGAGTTTGTGAAAGTATTGAATAGCTAGCTGATCCTCACCTCAAACCAATTAAAATAGACTCTTGGAAGGGGGAAAGGGTGTTTCTAGTATCTGTAGTTTTCGAAAGTTCACCAGATGTTTCTAATGGCTGCCCAAGTTGGGAAGCACTGGATTAGAACCCAAGTGTTCTGACTCTAGTTCAATGGTTTTCATACTACATAATGCCAAATCAAACTAGGTGGTTTATATTATATCATACAACTAGTACTGGCATTAGTTTACTTATGTTATGCTGCTTAACGGGGAGAAGAGGTGAAGATGTGTATGTGGTTTCACTGAATAAATATTTTCTGATAGTTTTCAAGGAGAGGGTAGAATTGCCAATGTTTAAACAGCATGCAAAATTGAGATTCTAAGCATGTATTTCTCTGGTACTTTGATGACTAATAGCAAGGTTGACTATGGGAGAGAAAGCGGTGAGGTGAAAGGATGGGGAGGCAGGCATGGTACGTGGTAACAAACGCGTTCTATGTCTCTTAGATAACACAGCAGAGTGTCTCCTTGCGAAATCAAATCCAAATTCTGCCACTCAAGTATTAGAGGAGAGTTCTAAACCCTCATTAACTCTTTGTTTTCTGCTTTGCACAGGGGTGTACTGACAGTAGCTTAGTTGATCACTTAAAATTTTAGATTCTAGAAACTGAATGATAAATGCATCTTCATGTCACTGTCACACAAGGCTCATGGGTAGGAAATGCATACCTCACAAGGACATTCAGAAGGATAAGCAACAGTTACACAGCTCTCAGAAACACAAATAGCTCTCACAAAAAATGTTACCATGCACATGCTTTCTGCCAAGGTAAGCTGTAATTTACACTTTACCCTAGGCATAATTGTTAGTTTTTATCCTTTCCCCCCCCCCTGTTCACACCCATCTATTCCCCCTTGGGCCTCAAAGCCACAAGAGTTTTCACAAAAATCATCTTTAAAACATATATTGACCCTCTTATTGACCCCTTAAACTCACTCTTTATTACTTGAGGGCATTTTAAATTGTTCTAAATTTGTTTTGGATGCGGTGGGTGTATTCACTCCTCTGTAGGTTTTCCTAACCCCCATTAACTTCAGGGGGGTTCAGATATACACATTTCAAAGTGAAATCAGGCACTCTTATGTTTAAATCATGATTAAAATCTATTTATGATAAAATAGAAACTAAGAACTAAAATCTGAAGCACAGTATATGAAAAAAATGAGACCATGTTGTGCTTAATTAAAGAAGTTTACATTTATGGATAATTAAAATGGTATACCAGCCCCCTGGCACTATTTCAAATATGTCCTTGGTCTCAGGTTATTTGTTCTAAAGTGTCCACACTATAAAACGCAGTGTGCATGAGTAGCTGTCTCATAAACTATGTTTGGCCCGATGTGTCTTGGCTCTGTGTTATAAATACAGAAGGCATCATTTTGACTAATATTAAGTCACCTGTCAGTACTATTTGATCTTACCTATTTATTGTCAGATTTTAAAGCATGGAAAACATGGAAAATTTGCATGTATAGGTCTACCTACATGTAGGCCCATGAAAATTGGGTAATGGAGTTCTAAGCAGTCCAATTTTTCTTTTTTATAAACCCACGTCTGTGTAGTGTATACCCTCTCTCTGAGCATTACTAGGAGGCAAATGCAAACCTTACATACATATTTTGGTTCTCCTTTGAAATGTTTGCTTTGAAATACAGATATATCACACACACAAATAAATACACTAATTCATCCATGCATTTAATGATATGAAGTCAACTTTAAACCCTACAGCAGTAAGAAGTGCAATATTAAAATTCATTTCAATTTTACAAATAAACATTGTGCATTTCTCAGATAAAAATGTAAGAATATATGAACCTTGGTGAGTTTCAAACATAGTTTAAAATAACTGTATCTTTACTGAAATATAAGGTCATTCTTATGACCTTCTGGTAAGGTACTTCTTCAGTTGCATTACCGTAGTATTTAGTCATTTGCTAAGTAATACTTTATTAAGTAACACCCTTATGAAAAAAGAACATCTAATGCAGTTTTTAGAAGTAACAAAAGGACATCTAGGAAGTCAATAAATTAGAAGAATATTTTTCCTTTATGTACAAGATTACAATGAAATTGATTTGAAATAAGCATTGTAAAATGAACAGGTATGTATTATGGCGTACGGACATTTTAGAAATATGCTATTTTAAACACAACATGATTTGTCACCCCTAAGTCTATTTGGATGGAGCAGAAGTAGGCTGTTTGAAAATCCTGAAGATCTTGACTTTTCTTCATTCTCTTAAATTTCTGCCTTACACTCTCCAGTGAAACAGCATTGGCCCATCTCCTCAAATGAGCTGAGCTACCCAGACTCAAGTCCAGAGCATTTCATTAAAGTGGCCAATCAGTGGCAACTGTTTCATAGAGATTTAAGGCAACTAACATTTTTGCAGTAACCCTAATTATCAATACCATTCATTCAGCTCATAATACAACCCAAGAACTGTGCTAAATCCTATATAAACAGATGTGCTAATCCTCAAAATGGTTTGCAAAATAGGTATTTTACAAGCTTAAAATGAACACAGAAGTAAGGTACAGTGTGTGAATGTTGAAGCAGGATCCATCTTAAGGGCCCTCAGTCTCCAGCCTTGGCTGCTTCTTCCTTCTACCTACTACCGAGTCCCTCAGCACTGAGCCTTGTAAACTTCACAGACTGGAGACTTACATTCAGTTCCTGATTCTGCTTAGGAAACTCTCACAGAATGAGGCCAAATCAGCATTTAAACAAAAAAATGATTCTATTGTGGTAAGAACATTTAACATGAGATCTACTCTCCTAACAAATGTTTAAGTGTGTAATGCAATTATCACTGACTATAGGTACTACATCGTACAGTAGATCTCTAGGATTTACTTATTTTGCTTAACTGAAGCTTTCTACCCCTTGATTAGTAACTCCCCATTTGTCTCTCCCCTTAGGACCTGAAACCACAATTCCACTCTTGGATTATATAAATTTCATTCTTAGAATACTCCTATAAGTGGAATTATACAGAGATAACTCCTATTAGTGGAATTATGCAGTACTTTTCTTTCTGTGAACTGGATTATTTCACTTAGCATAGCGTTCTCAAGGTCCACCCATGTGGTCACAATGGCAGAATCTCCTTTATTTTTAAGGTTGAATAATATTCCATTGTATGTATATACTATATTTTCTTTACTCATTTATCTGTCAATGGACATTTAGGTTGCTTCTGCACCTTGACTATTGTGAATAGTGCTGCAATGAACACGAGAGTGCTCCTATCTCTTCAAGATTTTGATTCCAATCTTTTTGCCTAAATACCCAAAAGTGGGATTGCTGGGTAATACGGCAGTTTTATTTTTAATTTCTTGAGAAACCTCCATAATGTTTTCTATAATGCCTGCACTATTTTATATTCTCAAAGGTTCCAATTTCTTCACATCCTCAGCAACACTTGTTGTCTTTGGTCTTCTTGCTAACAGGTGTAATTCATCCTTACAGGTGTAAATTAATACCTCATTGTGGTTTTTGATTTACATGTTTTTGATAATTAGTAATTTGAATATTTTTTCATATACCAGTTGGCCATTTGTGTGTTTTCTTTGACAAAATGTCTATTCAAATCCATAACACAATGTTAACCAGGTTGTTAGTTTTTTGCTATTAACTTGTAGGAGTTTCTTATATGTTTTGTTCTTATCAGATATATGATTTTCTCCCATATAATAGGTTGCCTTTTCACAGTATTGATTGTCTCTTCTGCTGTGCAGCTTTTTAGTTTGATGTAGTCCCACTTGTCTATTTTTGCTTTCATGTGGTACCACAAAAGATCACAAAGAGCCAAATCAATCTTGAGAAAAACAAAGCTGGAGGCATTACCACTTTCTGATTTCAAAATCTATTACAAAGTTACAATAATCAAAACAGTATGCCACTGGCATAAAGACAGACTGATAGACTAATAGAAGAGAAATAGAGAGCTCAGAAATATACCTACCATATACAGTCATCTAATCTCTGACAAAGGAGCCAAGAACACACAATGGGGAAAAGGTAGTTTCATTAACAAATGGTGGGAAAACTGGATATTCATGTGCAAAAGAATAAAATTGGACCCTTTTCTTACACTATACACAAAAACAAACTCAAAATGGATTAAAGAATTGACTATAAGATCTAAAACTATAAAACTTCTAGAAAAAAACATAGGGGAAATCTTCAGGACATTGATCTTGACAGTGATTACATGGCTATAACACCAAAAACACAGGTGTTAATAGCCATGAAAAGAAAAATAGACAAATGGGACTACAACATGCACAACTTTTAAATTTAGCTTAAGCTAGAGATCCACCTGAAAGCTACCTAACCAGCAATTGATGGACTAGAACTAAAAGTCATATGATACTTGAAATGAGATTCAGTTCCACAAAAACTAAAATTCAGTATTCACAAATCCTCTCTCTCCTCAAAATATTAATACAGATATTTGGGTGCAAAGAATACACAAAACTCATAGTGAAGATTGGAGATACATTGGATTCCCCCATTCACGGCATGACAATGTCCCAAGGGGAAAAGTTGTTTATGATCTAGGAGCCAGCATGACAATTCATGTCTTCTTTACAAAATTCATGTCTATTTACAAAATATTGTTTATCCTTATATTTAATAAATTCTTTCCAAAGATAGGATCTTGATATTGAACTTTATAACATGGAGTCAAAAAAATTTTGAGGGGAGGTCCCTGATGGTGTAGCGGCTTAAGGCTTCGGCGCTGGCGCTGTCAGCGCTGCGGCCTGGGTTCGATTCCCGGTCAGGGAGCTACGCACATACCAAAAAAAAAAAAAAAAATTTTGAGCTACAAGGGACCTTAAGGAAATCATTTTGTTTAATCCTCTCATTTAAACAAAAGAAAAAGCAATTATTGGTATTTTGTTTTAAGATAACAGGATTACCATGACACCTGACTGCGTTTCATCCTGTTTCATCTCAACATGAGAAGATTGTGTTGGGGATTACCTTTTTAAAAATCTACTATATTAAAGGGGACCTACTATGTCCCATGACATGTCTTGGTCAGTTGTGTTTGGCATGAGTACAGGATAGTGACTACTTGGGGTTCAATGTAAAATAAGCTCATGTTCTAATTATTAACTCTTTCTATTTATGTATTCATGGATTATGTGCATTCACAAATTACAATTTGTCTGCATTTCCTTCTTAACTGTAATTTCTGAAAGGGCACAATGCTATCTGTCCTATTCACACTGGCACTGGAATTTAGGTCTGTGCCTAACACATAGAAGAGAGTCAATAAATAGTCCTTAAGTGAATAAAATACCAATTTTTCTGTTCAAAACAAAAAATATATCTTAAAATTGACACCTGTCTCTCTCTCTCCCTTGCCTTAGTGAGTAGTCCATCACTAACTTTTCTCAATTTTACCTCCTAAGTATTCTTCAATCTACTTCCACCACCATCTCCCTGGGCCAAGCAAGTTACCCTTAGCTGTTGCCTCAAATAAAGTGAAACTCCCTGCCCCAGCCCAGTACTCTCTGGTTTCACTTGGATCAGGTCTCCACACACTGCAGCTGAAGTATCCATGACAAAGTAAGAATCCAACTAGGTCACCGCCCCATGTTAGTTTCCTAGGGCTGTCAAAACCAATGACCACAAATTTGTTGGCACAAAATAACAGAAGTATATTTTCTCACAGTTCTGGAGGCCACAGTCTGAAATTAAGATGTCTGTAAGACTGTGCTTCCTTTAGAAGCTCTAGAAAAGAAACTACCTTGGTACCTTGCCCCTTCCAAACTTCTGATGACTGTCAGCATTCCTTGGCTTGTGGATTCTCACTCCGCAATTTCTGCCTCTGCACAGTTTTTCTCCTTTTTTGTCTCTTGTTAGGACATGTCATTGGATTTAGGACCAACTGGGATAATCCAGCATGATCTCATCTCACAAGCCTTACCTTAATTATAGCTGCAAAAGCCCCTCTTCAAATAAAGTTACCTTCCCATGTTCCAGGGGTTAGGTCTCAGACATATCTTTATGGGGGCTACAATTAAATTCACTACACTTCCTTTCTTAAAACACTGTCACAATTTCCAGTTGTTCTTGAGATAAAGACCAAAATTTATAAGTGGCTGAAAATCCCTGAGTAGTTTTCTTGGCCCCTGATTCATCTTGTGTTTCTCTCTACTTTGTTGTCTGAACACCTGTGATGCTGGCCTCTCAGTTTCCCCAGCTCACCACCTTCTTTCCACTTGTGGGTTGCAATTTTTTTTTTTCAGCACAAAGCTCTCTCATATCCCACCCTACTCAAACTTCAGCAGAGCCCTTCTTTCACCCCTACCTCACACCCAGTCAAATCCTAGTTGCTTTGTTATGATAGGTATCAAGCTGCTTTCCATAAAATAGCATATCTGTTTGTAATTATACAGTACTTTCCATTTGTCTGAACCTTCATGAGAAAAAAGAGTGTGCCTGTTTTTTGGTTTTATTTTTTATTTTTATTGTTTTTGTTTTTTTTTTTACTTTTTCCCCACTTACCGATGTGTTTTAGGGATTAACACAGTGCCTACATAACACAAGAAACAAAAGTTTGTTGAATTAATGAATAAGATAATAGGTAAGTGGATGAATTAATATATTTAAATACAATCCTTTGACCCTTTGGGGTCATCCCAGTAAAATGAATTAATTAGTATTGGGGAAATATTACTGTAAGTTTCTATAATGCAACAATTAGATTGCATGTACACTGAACTGATATACCAACTAACATAAGTGGAGAATTGAGTCATTAACTCAGAAAAAAAAAATGCACTTGTAATGATCAAATCTCCAAACAATGCTCTCGACTTTGTATTTTAGTGCAGGCACAGGTGACAATTTAAGTTTATCGCTCATCTTCAAGTCTGTCATTAATCACTAAATTTGAGTTGATGGGTCCTAATAAGTCTCACTCTCCTGGAATTCACTTTGAAAGAGCAAGCCATTTCCTCCATTGTGGAAACAGTAACAGACTTCATATAATATATAGCTCTCAGCTTTTGTGAGTCTGTAGGAATGCCGTTCTAACAATGGTGTTAGCTGAGAGAAGACTGGCTCGTGTTTAATCGAAAGGCATGCAATATCCATGCTATAGCAGGGGTACATTTTATTTTATGACTTAAATAAAAACATTTCTAAAATTACATATCCTATGATAACAAGATTCAAAAAAGAGCCTAAGGTTATTGGAACACATGAAATTCAAGCTTGTAAAGAATTTAGTGGGTTTAAAATTATTTGACGATCATATGAAAGTAAGGAATTTCCTTCTAGCTTCAGTTTAATACCTACTATCACCATAGGGATACAAGTAGCTAGCAAAAAATATTTCTGCTGGATGATTCATATTCCTACATAGAAAGTTCCCTAAACTCTATGTTCACTGAATGAAAGACTATGACTAAAGGATATTTAGTTATTCATTAGTTCATGTATAAGAAAAATCCTAAAGAATTTTCAAAGTCATGACAAATTAAAGCTGTATGTATTATATCCCCTTTTAAAAGGAGGAAATAAATCTACTAGTATGCATAATTCTTTTGCATTCTGCAAATTATTAGAATAGTATATCTAGTCACTATATACATGCTTCCAGTTATTCTTTTGGAATAGAATACTTTCATTTAAAATCATTTAAAATGCTAAAGTCAAAGAAGTAATCGATAAAAGTTATTTTCATGCTAAGAGTTCACTGGAAGTTCTAATTTATTTAAAGACTTAAGAAAATTTTAGAATGATAAACAAATGCTCCAAATGATGTTATCATGTTCCACTGTATTTTCAGATCCTGTGGGTTTAGAAAATGTTACTGTGATTTTTAATATGAATTTTTACATCTAGATTTCCATTTTACTGATCACTAAAATAACATTATAAGAATTAACTTTGAAAACTCAGAGATTTCCAAATCTAAGTAATATAATAAAAAGAAGATGATTTAATAGTAGAGCAGAAGTATGAACTTCATGTTATTTAACTAACACTTGAAAACTTGATTTCCCTTCTATTTGAATACTAAGAAGAACTCTCTTCATTAAAAACTGTTTGTCACTGGAGGCCATGAGAGAAGTCAGAACTTTGGATATTACTTCTGGCCCCATTGACTAAAATTTCCTTTAAGCTGTTGGCGTTTACTATGTTGATATCCCCAGACTCCCCCACTGTCTGATTCTCTGGGCCTCAGGCATCGGCCCTGTGTCAGGGCAGACACTGTCAACACAGCCACCTGCACACACATGCCTCGGTATTTTGTCCCCGTCAGCTGTGTGGGTCACCAGAGCTTTGCAGAAGGGACCTCCTAGTCATAGATTTAGAATTATTTCCAATGATGGTCTTGGTAATTTTTAACTAGAACGTATGTCAGTAAGTTATCTTCTCTAAAATGCACAGTTTTCAACAGTGTTAAAAAATGTTGTCTGCTATAAATAGGCTCATTTGTTGAGCACTAAACAGTTTTACAAGGAAAGCTTCTTTTGGTCCTTCTAGCAGATCCCAGCACAGAATGATGCACAGATTAAGGGACATCTATATTTCTATACTTATAAAAAGAGGGTACATGGAATATTCTAATTTTAGTTGTTTTCAAACGAGATCAGGAATGGATTCCATTTCAACAATATTTAGGCTAAATTCAAGTCGTCTTCTGTGCCTTCTGTGAGTGAGGACACAAGTGTCTTTGCTCCAAGTTGATGAAATAAGTAGACCCTCAAAAAGCAAAAGGACTCTGAAAGGGTAAGATAGACCACAAATCGTTGCTTAATACAAAGCATAACTTTATTATTCCAGTCCAAATCATCCTAGCTTTAAAAGAAATAGGGGAAGGAGGAATGAACTAGATCTTAGTCTTTATGTAAACAAAACTAATTTTGATTGTTTAATTTGTTGCCATTAAAAATTATTACGTAAAACAGATGTAGTTTTTAAGAAAACAAATTAAAACTAAAGAAGCAGTATATATAGTGGTTAAATACTGGACGCTGGGGTGAGGCTGCATGAGTCTGAACCCTGGTTCAGTCACTTAATTGCTGTGTGGCCTTGGGCATGTTACTTAACCTCTCTGTACTCAGTTCTCTCATGTGTAAAATGGAGATAATAAGAATAACTATCTTAAAAGGTTGTTATGAGAATTAAAGGAGCTAAAACACAAAATACAGTACTGACATATAGCAAGATCTATATACTTATTATTACTAACAACTACCTGATTGCAGATGTGGTCCCTCCAGAAATAGTGAAAGAATAGCAAGGAAATAGTATAGATGAGTGTCTTTTCCCCACTGGCCCCTTTGTCCTCAGTTTCACAGTGCAAGATTTTTAAAGGTAGAAAATAAAGAATTATAACATAATAAAAAAAGATAATAAAATATCTGGTGCCTGGACAGTAGTTGAAAGCTCTGACTATAAAGTCAGAGATGCATGTTTAAATTCTCCTCTGCCACTGACTACCGTGTTACCTTGAACAGGTCATTTAACCTCTCTGTGTCTCAGTTTCTTAGTCTGCAATTTAAGAATAACTACCTAATTCATAAGGCTGCTGTGAGGATCAAATGCAATAATATATCTAAAGCACTTAAGACATAGTAAAAGTTTAATAAATGTTACCTATTTTTATTAGGTTACAATGTTGCACATCAGGGAAGACACGGCCCGTGTAACCTATGTATATTACCATGAAATTTTTAAAAAGTGGAGAGAACCAAGTAACACATTTAATAAAATTGTTGCACTGCAAGACTATAATGAGAATGACATAAAATGACAACCACATATTTTATTATTCTCATTATAGCTTTGCAGATAAGCTCCTATGTACTGTTGTTTTCCATATAATGAATCCCAAAAGATTTGAAAGTGAGAGAAAGGAAGAGGAAGTCAGTGATATCATGAAACGACTCACAACCCAAATATGTAATCTCAGTTTTGACCAAATTCCTAGCCTCTACATTTCTCTCTAAAAACAAAGAATGAGTGAAAAAAACTACATTACAAATGTTTCTGTGCTCTATTCCATCCCCTCTGGGTGAAGTGTATGAAGGCTCTATGGCCTGCCCACCGTTTTTCGGGTCTGGTTATCGTATTAACTCTCTACACTACCTAAGGCCTAGCCGGTAGCTCACAGAGTAAGACACAGTACTGAAATACAAAACTTCCTGACACTTCCTCAGGGAACTTCTGAATGCAATTCCTCCATCAATGGTTCTCATGTTTGCGTACAACAGGTTCCTAAAGAAATATTAAGTGATTCTGAATTGACTTTACTCTCTCAGTTGACACCAAGAAAATATTTCTGCATATTTTAACCCCCTGCAATTGCACTAAGTTAGCCTTAATATCAAGTCCATTTCACAAGAAGATTAATTCATCATTGAAACTAAGCTTTTATACCAAAAGCAGAATAGCAGAAAGATTAATAAGCTTAATTAATAAAATTAACGAATAAGATAAAATTAATAAACAAAAGCTAAATACTGTCAAGCTGTATCATTAACTTTAGTTTTTTTATACAATGATTCTACCTCCTTAAGAACCATGAAGAAGTCCCAAAGCTACTGGTTATATTAATAAATACATATTTTTAAGTCAACAAGAAAGCACTAGAGGTGCTGCACGGTAAACATCACCAAAATAAAACTGAATTACTTCTCAATTAAATTCTACTCCCAGGTGTGTATAAATGATAGTCAAATTTAACTAGAAATACAAAGTTTGAATCGTGTCACAGCATAGATGAGGAATATGCAGTATCTGTGCCTGGCTTCTCTCCCAGATTCTAACTACGAGCATAGCTCAGAGTTCACTGGTCCAACTTCGTCTTCCTCAGACCCCAACCGGTCACGTGGCCTTCACTATTCCTTTTCGGCATATGAATTCAGATTTTAGAACTTCAGCCTTTAGCTCGTGTCCTTACTGAAACACATTTTCTCTGCCTAGCAGACGTTTTCATTATCTCAAACTTACCATATCTAAAACTGGTTCCTCCACATAACTTCTTCTCTTCTAATGAATTTTTCTAACCCACAATTTTTCTAATCATTCTAGTTCAAATTCTCCATATACGACCTCTCTTCTTTCCACGGTATGTGTAGTCAGGTCCTCCAAGTGCTTTGTTCGGATTGGTGGTCCCAAAGAGCCGAGTATTCTTTAGCTGCCCAGTATTCGTACTTCCCACACTGAACTGCTTTGGCCACAGGTGGAAAGCAAAACGATTCTTAAAAGTATTTGCACACTGGGGCTCATGCTCTTGAAATGCTCTCTCTTGGAGCCTTGTGCCACAATGAGAAGAGGTTTTGCTACTCTACTGGGGAGGCCTCATGGAGAGAGATGCCCCCTCAGCCCCCACCAGTTCCCACCATCTAGACGAGCTGGCAGACACATAAGTGAAGAAACCTTTTTGCACAGTGCAGCACCAGTGCAATGCAGGTGAAGCAGAAGGCCGTGGAGCCCAGCTCAGATGGTACAATTCCGACAAATAACGATCTCTGTTGCTTTAAGCCATTACATTTTGCGGTGGTTACTCTACAGCAATCGATTAAAGGAAACGTTTTTTATGAAGTCATCTTCAAAAACACCATTTAATGGGGATCCCTCATCCCGGTGAGTGCTTATTGCACCTCTTGTGTACGGTGCTGTTTTCTTGCTTCATCATCATATAATGCATCACCCTCAACCGTGAACCTTTTCTGTACGTTCATGTTTTCTTCCCCAGCCTGACTATAAGTGTCCGACTTTCCAAATCTAGAACATCATGGACCCATTTGTTATTTGCTGAAAGAAGAGATGAAGGACAGAGGGAGGAAGGAAATGAGGAAAAGAACCAAAGGAAAGAAAAAAATGAGTCAGTTCAAACTGAACAGAAATGAACACGAAGCCATAGGCTAAGGGTGGGAAGGCACATACGGACATGGTTGCACGTCGGGCAAAGACCAAAGAAAACTTCTGCATAGATAACTGTGACTGTGAAGGGCGGCTCACGGTAAATGGGGTGGTTTTTTATTTTGCTTATAAGATGATGGGCAATAAAACAGCAATAACTGTCTTATAGAAACCGCCCCACTACCTGCTGACATCACTTCTTTTGCAGCCCGTGCTTTTGTAAGTGAAGAGGATTCTATCCGTGTAAGCACTATCAATCCAGTCCTACATGTAGTTCACATACATACTGAATTGAAGGAGACTTCGTTTGTGTTCAAGAGAAGTTACCAACAAAATCCCCTGCTCGGGATGCGGTGAGTGATTATAATGGATGACACTTTTAGCAGTAGTAATGAGAACAAGGTAGATTTTTAACGTGTCCCATTCCTAGCTTTATCACCGAAAGAGACCCAGGGTGTGCCATTTTCTCTTATTAGTCTTTGTCATAAGAATATCGCCTCGGAATGTTAATGCCTCAGAGAAGTTTTGTAGCTTCAAGTCTCTGACATGTAGTAGGGTGTTTACCTAAAAAAAAAAAAAAAATTCAAGTACTTCAAAAAATTCTAGTGAAAATGATAAGACACTTGTTCTAAAATTTAAAATTGATTCTCAAAGCGTCGTTCCTGGACCAACAGCAGCAGCAGCATTGGGCAGTTTGGGAATGAGAATTTGGGGGCCTCACCCCAAATTTGCTGAATCAGAAACACTGAGGTGAAGGCAAGGCAAGTTCTGTCTTAACAAGGCCCCCAGGTGGTTCTGATGGGTGCAGACTTCGAGGAGCACTACTCTAGAGCATTTCCTCTACCAGGTTAGGCAAGGGACTTAACTACCTGACTCAACCCATTGGTTTCTACCTATAAACGGAGGCTTTAACTGTGCCTGCCTCCTAGAAGTGATGAAAAAATTAAATATGTTAGTATTTTAAAGTGTGCCGGGCCGGTGCCAAACATAAGAGTTATCCCATAATTCAAGCACTGCTCCAGGCCCTGCGACTACCAAGGGGACCAACAAAGACAGGGTTTAATTTGAACTGATTTTAGTTTGAGCTCTCATGTCAGAGCAGCATATCTGGGAAGAAACACAAAATTAATTTTAGTATTTCAAAAGTGGAATGATAATCATACATGCAGAATGCCTTAAAAAAGTGGACACAATTTGTAAATTATTTCAAGGATAAAAAATACTATTATTTGTTCATTCATTTAAAACCCATTTATGGAGCACCTATTATGCATCAAACAAAATGCTCAGGATAAAAAATAAATGCTAGACTGATGAATAATTGCTGACCACTTATCATTTGAGAGTTAGAGTCTCTAGAACAAAATGGTTTAACAAAGCAATGAACTACATACAATGTAAAAAGTTAAAGAATGACAACATTGGAATAAGCAAATTTTCCCAGATCTCATTTAGAAGGTAGAAAATTTATTTAAGTGATTCTTTCTACTTTTCCATTTCTTTTCCATTTTTCCAGGCCACATTCTTTATGTAGCACTCATTTTTGAGGAAGGTAAAGCTAAAATAAATGATTTGGAAAACACAATACAGCACTCATGGACAAGCTAGAGAAACATTTCTATAGCTAAAAATACTGCTTCTTGACAAAATAGCAAAGACTGAATCAGGTTCCTTGATTCTCTACTTGTGCTATTTCATTTCTCTGGAACTATCTAGTGTACTGAGGTTTAATTAATGTATTTTCTATGATATCCTGTAATCTCTCCAAATTAGCAATTTCCAAAATATTTGTTTTAAAATTAACATGAGAAATATTATGAACTTTACAGTACATAAATACTAATGATCACCTGGAATACCATAAAAAACAAAGTTGATTAACATAAAATTCCATTTATTTTCATATCCTTTAACAAGTACATTATATGTGTGTGTGTATCTATGTGGGTATCATGGGTCTCTTTAATTTTTTTCCTTAATCATTTACTTTTTCCCCATAAGTGAAGATGGCACAATATACAACCTAGTAGACAAACCACTTAATAGTATATTAGATTTCACCCTTGGCTTTCCATGAACAATCTTGAAAGATAACCTACAGTTCAAATGTACTGGTTAGGAATACTATTGAAGCTAGGTGGAATTAAAAGCACCCTTCTATGTAATCCTTGCTAACAGATGTCACCCCAATAAGTCTAACAATAAAAATGAATTAAAAAAAAAAAGTACCCTTCTATTAATTTGGGATGTTTTCCTAATCTGATGGTTTATAATTTTAAATGGCCCCATTTACAACATAAATCTCCTCTTTAATCTGTATATATTAATTTTTTAAAAGAAAACAAATTATCTCCTTGGTCCTTCGATCATAGGACCCTCTCCAGGTAGAGATACATTCTGTGCTTTCCGGCCCAGTCTCCCCGTTCCCTCACTGCCAGTCCTTCCCTGCCCGACGGTCAGCCTCATCCACCTGCCTGCCAAGCCCACCTGTGAGCGTGGCACTTCAGGGTTAGACAACAGAGACGGAGCTCTTGTCTTCAAAGGGCTATTTCTAAAACACCCCAAGGGCACAACCTACACACATCCCACTTATAACAAGATTGAATTATTTTATTACTTAGTTGTCATCTTAAGGACACAGAAACACACATAGAAGTCCTGATTTATGGTGATACTTCTAATTAATTAAAAATAATAATCTTGTAGAGTTACATAATTTCTTAGAGTTCACAGAGAATTTTCATGTGCATTATATATTTGATTTTCATAAGCATCTAGAGCTATTATCCCTCTTTAAATGGGGAAACTGTGACACATAATTGAGGAGACCTTCTAACCCACACTATGCACTAAGCCAAAACCCTTTTAAGTGAGAAGAAGGAAAAAAGGAAGGTTAGATAAAGCATACCCAGAGCAGTAGGCAGGGAGGCACAGAGTAAAGACTAGGTTGCCAAAATAAAAACATCATCATTTGGCTTCAGACTTCTCCACTATCAAGTTGGTGGAAAAACATTTTCAAACTTATCTTACAGGGTTGCTGCTTTTCTTCTGATTACCAATGTCTGTTGAGAGTGAATAAAAACTACTGCAAGTAAATTAGAAATCAAATGCTTATGTTGATGATAAATTCTAATAAAATAAATCAAATGATTTGGTTATTCTCTTGACAAACCCTAATTTTTGCCTTTTGTAGCAATTTAGTTGAGATTTTCCTGCATAGACAAAGATAAAATGAAGTTCCCATAATGCTTTACTAACACTTGGATTACTCAACTTGAATTTAAGGGGAAATTAAGAATTAGGGCTACTTATTTAGATTGAAGACCGTATTTCCACTTAATAAATGTAAAAGCATAGTGATCATTAAAAAAACAAGCAAAAAATGGCATAAACACAAGAAGAAATTGTTTGACAGAGACAACAAAAGTATACAAGACCATTTATTTTATCCGTTCATCAATTCTTTTAGTCTTTCAACAAATGTTTATTAAATATACTAGAGCAAAAGGTAATTAAATCAGGGCCTCTACTACTGAAAATCTCCCATCTCATAAGATTTTCACCATTAAGTGAACAAGTGACTAAAGAACACACTCAACGCTACAGTAAAGTTATAAACCAGGTTCTGTGCCTGTGCTAGAGAATGGAGCCACGACTCCATCTGAGGAGTCTGAGGAAGACTTGAAGACAAGAATATTTTAGCTGCATCTGGAAGTTTGCAGAAGTGACTATTTTAAGTGAATGTGCTTGTAAATGTGAGTGAATGTGCTTACAGTCAAGGACAGGAGAAAGGTAGGAGCTTGTCTTTTCCTCTTAGAAGAAGAGATGTGCCCTGAAAAGAAAAAAATGGCCATGGAAATCCTGGTGAGATAACAGCCAAAACCAGCAAAAAGAATAACAGGAGGAAGTACAGACAGCTGAGTGAATTAAGGGAGAGAAATGTTCTGGATCAGGATTCAGTGTAACACGTATTTGATCTTAAAGAAGGAAGGAGCGATATCACACATCTACGAAAGTAAAAAAGTACAAAGCAATTACCTAGAGTCATGGAATTGTGGGGCTCAAAGCTGCCAACTTAATGTCTCAGAGTTGTTATCCACTTAAACTAAAATGCATTGTCCTGTAAGAAGCCAAGGAGTTCTGGAGTTTTTGGTTTTTTTGTTTGTTTTCTGAGAGGGCACCAAGCCCCTAGGAAGCTTCCCCCTGAAAAAAGCCTTCAGCAGTCTAGGGGCAGACAACCACAGTGAAATCTTCACCTCCCCACATCTGCCCCACCTTTAATCTACTAATGCTTAGTCTTTATTAAAAAAAATCACTTCATTTTTTTCATTTAAAAATAGCACCACAAATTTTTTTATTGAAGTACGTCACTGAAAAGAATATTACTATTCATACTTGGTAAGTCCTTAAATATTCCAAAATTAAACTTGTAAAACCCTGGAACCACAGCACGGTGGTACTGCGTTGCGGCAGGTAGAAAGCAGATCTGGAGTGCTAAGAATAGAAGAAAGAGAAGTTTCTAAATAGCTGATGGAAAGTGATAAAACATGTTTTTAAATTCCTGAGTTTTAAAACCTAAAATTTTCCTTTTTTGTCTCTTTACCTTTATTGATCAGTTCTCAGAATAATGATTTGGTTCCCAAGAATGATCAATGAAATATTCTTTTAAAAATACCATTATTAACGCAGAGACTTTAACATACTTAACATTTTTAATCCATTGTAGTAATTTACAGATACATCTATGTATTAGTTGCTAATACATTTGATCTTACCCAAAAGGCTGAGAAGCAATGTATTAGTTACTACTGATACAGCAACAATATTGAAGAATATTTTGGAAATAATCACCTATATAACAATATTCAAAAATATTCTGAAGATATTCTGCCTTAGCATAGTTTTTTTCTTTTTTTGCTTATTTCCTTTTATATGCATAATTGCAAAAAAATATAATTTTTAAATATTTTAATGTTTGATTTAATAAGATGGGTGCCAAAAGAGTCCCTTGAAAGAGAAAGTGGGGTAACCACTGAAATGAAGTGAACCAAAAAAATACTGGGTAGTCTCCAAACTGAAGAACAAGGCCTGAATAATCGGAAATAGCCAAGGGCCATGTTGGTGATTGTGCTATTATAAAACCTAGTTCTTTATAGTGGTTATATTTTAATACTTTGGAAATGGATCAAAAGCAAAGGTTATAGTTGAAAGATCAGAGGTGAAGTAACAGGGAAAACATAATAATGAGCTTTTACTTTAATCACTTAATACACAAGTTTAAGTCTGATTCTCTTTAAACAAAGGACTATTATTTGAAGAACACCAAAGGACCTTGACAAAGAGAAGATTATTTGAAGTTTAAGTTCTAAACTCTTTTAAGGGTTTAAAGTATTGTGAGGAGACCTTTTAAAATATACCACCACTGTTGGGGACACTGCAGAAGTGAAATGAGGAGGAACCTTATTTTTAATATCTTTGAAAAGGAGATTTTGACTTTAGAAGAGTTCTCCAGAGTTCACAAGTTGGAAAACCAGCCTATTATAACTAGTTTTGCATCTGGAAATTTTAATAATTCTTAGGATGACATGATGAACTAGCTAAACCCTATGGGCACTTCCAGACCTGTACGCTTATGATGTCCTTTCCAAAATAAACCCTTGAAGTACCACAAAGATCAGTTTGAAGTACCTGAGAATAGCTGAAATCTATGCCCTCTTTTCAATATCTTTTGGAATATTCTTGGCTAAAATAAGTTTCAACTATAGGCTTTATAAATGTGATAATAATTGGTGCTGCTGAATTTGCGGGCAGTCGAGTGATAAATATTTATTAATCCATTATGCAAAATATTTCTTAGTTAATTTCTTAAGAGATTAAGGCTAAAAATTAATTCTACATAAGTATTTTGAAAATATTGCTGATTTAGAAACTTCTCTTTGGACCATTTAAAATCGCTTTCTTTCTTAAATAGAATATTGAAATATTTTTAAACTCTCGGGAAGTTCAATTCAGACACAGGCTAAGCTTAATTTCAAGCAGATGTGCAGTAGCTAGATTTTTTCAAAGAGGTATGTACTGTGTGTTTACACAAACCTTCTTAGAAAAATCAAATACTTCATACAAGATTGCATGAGGAAAAATAAATGTTTTATTTTAATATGTGTAGTGTAATTTCACTGAAGAATTTTTATTTAACTTTATTATTATCATTTTATCTAGAGCAACCCTTTTGGTACTTTTCATTTTTAATTTTCTTTAATTGTTAAATCTATTGGGGTGACATTGATTAGTAAAAATTATATAAGTTCCAGGTGTACAATTCTATAAAATATTATTTATGTGTTGTGTTATGTGTTCATTACCCACAGTCAGATCTCTTTCCATCACCATGCATTTGAGATCCCATCCCTTCTCTCCCATCCCCCTTTCCCCTAAACCCTCAGATAACCACTAACCACTGAACTATTAATTGTGTCCATGAGTTTTTGTTTCTTTGTTGCTTTCAGCTTTGTGTTACACAATTTGTGGAATCACATGGTTCTTGGTTTTTTCTGTCTGGCCCAATCTCGTCTGATCTCAGAAGCTAAGCTGGGTGGGGCCTTGTTAGTACTTGGATAGAGCAACTCTGAAGAGTTGCTTTAAGGATCTCTACCAGTAGATAGATAAGGCCTTGAATGTGGTAGTGCATGTAAACTGTAATTGGAATTAGAATTAAAAGCTATAGCTATATAAGTAATTGGATAAAGCATATTTTTAAGACATAAACATTTTCACAGAAGTATTTTGAGTGAAGATATGTTATATGAGACTTGCTTTAAAATCATTTAATAAAAATGAATGCCGTTAAACCCATTAATATATAACTGATTTTGTTATTCCTATCTTACCATTAACAACTGTACATTTTAAATTTTTTTCTTGGCATTCTGGGTTAAATAGATGACTTGGATTTGCATAAAGTACAAATCTCTTAATTTAAGTAAAAATACTACATATTGTGAAGGAACATTTACCAACTTTTTGATATATTTTTGAGATCAAAAAAATAAAAGCTTCTGATGGGTGTTTTGGCCAAAACTGATATGGACTTAACTTATTTCAAGTCCCTAAGATTGTTGATTTTTCAGATAGTTACACACAGCAAATCTCAATTCACAATATGAGCAAAAAGCATTTAACTATGCTCAAAATTGAATTTCTAGTTTTCCACCCAAACTGCTCCTCCCAGTGCCCCCGATTCAGCAAATGGTAACTCCAACCTCACAATTGCTCAAGGCAAAAAGTCTTAGAGTCATTGTGGGCTCCTCTATTTTTTCTCAATTTTCTTTATTAATCCATTAGCAAAATCATTCAGCCCTACTTAAAGAATAGCTCCAGATTTCTAAGCACTTCTCAACACTTTAATTGCTATCAGATTGCTTCAAGCCACTGTCACCTCTTACCTTATTGCAATGAATTCTTAACTGGTCTACCTCTGCTCCAGCAGAGAATATAGAGGATATTTTCAACACAGCAGACCACATCGCTCCCCTGCTCAAAACCCTTCTACCGTTTTTCATCTCAAAGTAAAAGCCAAGTTCTCAAATAACGTTTAAGACTCTTCATGATATGCCTCTCCATTTTCCTTGGATGTTATCTCCTTCTATTCTCCCCTTAAGCATTCTGCTCATAAGTTGCTGACCTCCTCAAACACTTCAAGCATGCTTCCACCTCAGGACCTTTGTATATGCTGTTTCCTTTGCCTGGAACAATTTCTTCAGATATGCTCTTTCCCCAGAGAACTATGCAGCTTGCCTTCTCATCTCCTTTGGTTTTCCTTAAATGTCATCTTCTCAGTGAGGCCTTCCCTCATGCACTATTTTAGATAGCATTCCCACTCCCAAAGTCCTGATCCCCTTCACTCCATAGACTTGTTACCATCTGAAATACTACATGTTTAATGTCTTTGTTTGTTTACTGTGTCTCTCAACACAACAAAAATACAGCCTTACTGAAGGAAGATACTTATGTTTTTTATTCACTGCTATGTTCTTGGCATTTAGAGAAACATCTGGCCTTAATAAATATTTACAAATGAATGAATGTATGAACCCTGCAAAAACTTGGATTTTTAAAGCATTTAAAATTATCTCATATGCAAGAATTATGTATAAATTACTGTCTTTTCCTTTCACAAGCCAATGATCTTTTCTCTTTCCCCTGGTATAGTTTCAGATGATCTCTCCTTTCCCATCTCTCCTTTACAATTCACTGACCATAAATTAGCAGTAAGTTATCGCCAAGTCACTATATTTCTCAATCAAGAGCCAAATTGAAATTTTCAGTACAAAGGACTAGGTTAGGATTTTTTTTAAAAAAATCCATAAGGAATGAAAAAAAAAACTTTAAACATTTAGCATTCCAAATATATCCATCAATCCCCATTAGTTTTGTGGTAACTCAATTCTATACGCAGTTCAGGGAAAATTGACTTTGTAAAAAATACTTTTTACATTAAGAGGCTATAGATCATTTCATAATTGGCTCACCCTAAATTTGCCTTTCCCTTAATTTTTGAGGCTTGAATTGCCACCTTGAGTTGAACACATATGTTTGTTCTGACAAAAATCAAACTTGATTTCAGACTTCTTGAGAATAGGCAAGGTGACATAGCATTTGCTTTTTTAATAGCTCACAGTGACAAGCACTGAACTTACACAAGACATGTTTGATCAGCTTTCTAGTCTAGTCTTTATTGCTAGCTGAGCGATCTTAAGTAAGTCATCCTACCATCTCTAGACTTGCTTTCTCTTCATAAAAATAAACACAGTTGAACTGATTGACCTGTGGGAACAAACCCAGCTCTAATATTCTAAAATGTAAAATTCTAAATGCTACAGTTTTATTTATTCCATCAGAATTTATCAAATTTATCATCCAGTCTTAGATTGATGCTTGTATTTTTATAGTTTAGCTTTACTATAATTTACAAGTGTTAGTTAACTTATTGCCATTCTCTGTTGGCACAGAATGGTGGTTGGTGATCGTGATGAGCTGATGAATTTTGCTAGTCCTTACTCTGGTACTCTGAGATTTACTGGGGATGTTCTGGGAAGCAGCCTGTAAATATTTTCATCTGTCTTGTAGCTATCATTCTCTGATGGTTAAAGTCCTAGTTGGCTTTTTAGATTTATGATATTAATGGACATTAATGATGCTGCTTAAGAATTTGTGTTGCATCTAGACTAGCTCCTAAGTATGTAGTTCCCTACACAACCTTACTTATTTTTTCTTGACTTTTCTTTTTTAACCTCTTTTCTTATTGTTCTTATCCCATTTGCACAAAATTCTACTGCTTTCTTGTTAACATTTTCTGTTTCTCCTTTTTCCAATCCAGTGATTCGATTATCTTCAATATTATTATTATGCAATCTTTACATTCTTATGGCAATAAGCACTCAATAACTCCAGATTCTTTGAAGAAAGATAGATGCCTACATAGTATCTAGTGTCACCATTTGTGAGAATGTACTTCAGAAGATTTGTTGAGCAAGTCATCTCTATTTAAATTGTCTGTATATAGAAGAAATTAAATTAAAAGGAAATAAAACAAAACATAAGTAGTTATTAAAGCAAATAAGTATTGCTTATCTTATTAAAATGTTGAAGCCCTTAATAACAAACACTCTAAAATTAGTTTGACTAGCCCCACTCGCCTCTACTGGTCAATTGTGCTTAGGACCTAAACTGTCTAGGATGTTGACTGTTCTAGCTTACAGTATGTCCCTCTGGGCATGATTGCATTGGGTGAAAGGGAGCTGCCTCCTCCTGGGTTACAAAAATATGAGAAATAAAAATATAGAAACAGGATGGAAAACACCGTCTAACTAAGAATATGAATGTTGAGTAGTCATGTGGCTATGGGTCCCAGGTCATTATCCCCAATTTTAAAGTGAGGAGCCATCCTTTAATCTCAGGGACTTTTTTAAAACACTTTATTTATTTTGGCATTTAATATTATTCTGTATTAATTTCAGGTGTACAGCATAGTGGTTAGACATTTATATAATTTAGGAAGTGATCCCCTTAACTAATCTAGTATGCACCTGGCACCATGCATAGTTACTACCATATTACTGACCATATTCCCTGTGTTTACATTCCCAGGACTATTTTGTAACTACCAATTTGTACTTCTTAATTCCTTTACCTTTTGCACCCTGCCCCCCAACTCCTAGTACCCACCTGGCACAACACATAGTTATTATTACAATATAATATTATTGATTATATTCCTTATGCTATACCCTACGGTTTTCAGTTTTGACAACTTTAAAATAAGAAGACTAAAATATATCGTCTTTAAGGGCCCTTCTAGCTTTAAAAATCTTCAGCAACCATGCATCTCTCACTAATGTTCCTTTCAACTTCAAGTTCACGTTAGCAACCCAAGTAACCTCACAAAGCTACCAATTACTTCAGGCCGTAACAGATTGAAAGTATCATGAGGACAAGGGCCAATTCTATTCTGCTCACAGTGATGTCCTTAGGGCCTAGGATAGTGTTTCTCAAGTAGTGGACACTGACTTTGTATTTGTGCAGTGAACAATGATTGTTTAATTTTCAAAATCATCCTTGAACTAAAGAGGAAACAGGAAACTATATCCTCCAAACAAAGACATTCAGAAGGGAAAAGCCAGAGAGCCCTTATCATAGTAACAATATCATCCTACTTCAAAACTCATAATCATTTTGAAATTTGTCTCTTTATAAAGCAGGGTAATGACAGGGTTATTATTAATAAGCCCTCATCAGTTTCTTACAAAAGTAAAAAAACTAAGAGAAGATACTTAGAAGCAAAATGCAATCTACAATGCCCCAGCTCTAGTCATAAAGACTACCAGTGGGAGTTCCCTGATGGTGTAGTGGCTTGGGGCTTTGGCGCTGGCGCTGTCGGTGCTGCGGCCTGGGTTCGATTACCAGTCAGGGAGCTACCCACATACCAAAAAAAAAAAAAAAAAAAAAAAAAAAAAAAAAAAAAAAAAAAA